>CAIGRR010183569.1:0-17456 GCA_903798365.1 Fraxinus sp. 1973-6204 | reverse complement strand
ATCTCTTAACACGCCCCCGCAAGATGATGACTGATTTGAGCAGATCAATCTTGAAATTCACGTGCTCAATTTAGAGTCTTAACAAGATCGAATCGCTAATTGAAGCATAATGGGCTCTGATATCATATTAAGATTTGGGGTTCCATCTTAAAAAATCAACCTTATTAAGAGGAGTAGCTCAAAATCTTTATTAATTGATCTGTGTTAACATCATTTATCGATTTGGGAAATATATCCCTTAACAGTTTGCTTTCCTGGAATTGGAATTTTGCATTTTTTGCTCAGAATTTTCATGTGCTTACTGTGTTTGGATTTTATTATGCTCACAAAAGTATCAGGTACTTATTGTGCTTATATTGTGCATGCTGTCAGTTGGATGTGGAATTATGTATTGAGTTGTTAATGGCGAAGTTGCCTTAAACTGGTTCTGGTGATCTCATGCAGACAATGTGAACTCTGGTCTGATGGTTTTGATTGCTGTGTACTTTGGCCTATCTAATTGCTGGTGGTTCAAGGTGGTGCATTATGTTGGTAGTTTCTTTATATATGTTAGTTTCTAACGCAAAACAGAAACGTGAATAATAATAAAAGGGTCATGTTTGTAATACCTGAAGAGGTGTTGCTCGACTTTTGTTCGAACGGACGTGAAAATACTAGAATTCATCAGATAACAGAAAACTAATATTTATTATTCAAAAAACAACTGTGGGATTTTCAAACCCTTGGCACATATTTAAAGAATCAAAACGAAACCCTTATTCGGTAGATAAATCCGAATAGAACTAAGAAATTGCAAAAACGATGTTAGCCAAAGGCCATACCCCAACAAAACTTTAGAGAACTGAAAAACAGTTCCAGATTGTATTCACTCGCGTAATTCTATGCAGCATGAAGGGATCGGCCCAGTTCAGTAACCATTTTGACTATGCTTTCTGTGGTTTCTGACAATGCCCATGCGGATATTTTGCACTGATGCGTGATTAAAACTAGTTTTCACTGTAAATCTTAATGAATTGTATGCTTAGTATGTACGCTAAATGTGGAAGAGTAGGAGATGCCAGGAAATTATTTGAGTCGTCTAATGACAAAGACATTGTTTCTTGGAATGGCCTGATTAATGCCTATTATATGGTAGGGAATGTTTGCGCAGTCTTATAGCTATTGCATGGAATGAAGGATGAAAATCTAGTGCCTGATCAGCAGACTTTTGGATAATTGATCTCTGAAGTTGTGAGAGAGGGAGAGGGTAGTGTTGAAGTGCGAAGGATTTTGCATGGACACATAGTAACGTCTGGATTTCAATTAGTTAAACATGTTGAGACGTCGCTTCTGGCTATGTACTCAAGATGTAGGAATATGAATAATTCTTTACAGGTTTTCAAGAGGGCAGTTGATAAGGATGCGGTTTCGTGGGCAGCAATGGTCTCAGGACTTGACAGAATGATTATGCAGACAAGGCATTGGCAGTGTTTCGTAGGTGATGCCATCAACTGCAGCTATGGCTTGTGTTCTTGCAGTCCGTGGACAATTGGGTTCTATCAGACTAGGGACTTCACTACATTGCCACATGTTAAGGCAGAGAATGGCAGCAGATATTCCTACATATAATTCTCTTTTTAGTATGTATGGAAAATGTGGCTGTTTAGAGCAGAGTTATACTGTTTTTGAGCATGATGAAGAGATGTCACTAGGAATGCAATAGTTTCTGGCTATATAATGGAAATTTAAATAAGGCTCTGTATCTCTTTAATGAAATAAGATGGCTTTGGAGATGTTTCAGAATTCGTACAGAATGTACTTGAACCAAATGATGTCATGTTCTTATCTGTTCTCTACTACTGTAGTCACAATGGGCTTGTTGAGTGCGGTATGAACGTTTTGAGTCAATGGAACATGAGTATAAGGTTGACCCAAAGCTTGAACACTGCGCATGCATTGCTGATCTCCTTTGCTGGGCTGGAAGGGTAGAAGATGCATTTGACAACTACAAGAGGATGTTCCCAGAACCAATGGAGGATGTTCTCCTACTTGATGCCTGTCAAAAATGGTAAGCCAGAGCTTGGAGAAATTATTGCCAAGGAAATTTCGGGTTTAAAGCGGAAGATGATGTTAAGTATGTGCAACTGGCTCACAGCTTTGTTTCAATGGCCAGTTGGGATGGGGTGGAAGAAGCTTGGCTCAAAATGAGATCTTTTGGCCTGAGGAGAACTCCATGTTGGAGTTTTGTTGAAATGCATGGCACAATAACGACATTTTTCTCACCCACAGTTCACATCCTCAATATGCAGAAATAGTTTCAGTTTTGAGAAAAACCTGGTGTACGAAATTAGGCAACTAGTATTAACTTCAGAACAAGAAGATTTTGTGTTTGATTCTGAGGTGATCTAAAGATTAATGAGATCCAGTTGTTATGTAAAGAATCGAACACAAGAATAGAGGCATCAAATTCCAGAACAAAGATAATAGGGAGCTAGAATCATATGTTTATTGGCAATTTGGCACCTATGCAGCAGAGCTATCAGAAATCTCTTTTCTTAAGAGGAGATCCAAGTTTTGCAGTATTCAACTGGATCACTTGCTTTTTTCTGGTTGTATATACAAATATTAAAAGACATCTACTGCTAGGGATTCTTATAATCCTGCTAATTATGGTGGATGCTGTGGGTGGCAAGTGTTCCACCTGATGAAGCATAAAGTAATGGTAACAAACTCCAGTTCCAACTATACATCCAAGGATTTCTTTTGGTGTATACCCTCCACTCAAGAAATAATAATATATATCTCATACAACATATATCTATTTATAACGAGTCCTCTACATGCTTCAATCTTCGGGTGAGCATAGCTCAAGCATCATCTATATCTTCTTCAAACTATTTTCCCTAATCTACGTTTGCATTATCTTCTCTACGTTGCGTAGTCTAAAAAAATTTCCCTGCATTGATTTTAAACATTCATGGACATCCAAGCAGCTGACCGACAGGATTTTCTGATGTAAGTTGACAACAGTCAAAAGAATACCAACATTCGATGGCTCATGGCAAAATCACGGTGGAGAATCCAGTATTGCAGTGACATCGAACTTACCAACCACTCCTTGACTTAAAAGACGCATGGCAGCTCCTTGAGAAAATTTCCTCACAAACAGAAAACAAGGAACGGATGTAGAATTATTGCGGCACCACTCAGTTCTGTACTCGGTTTCATAGTATACATGGTTGATATCCTGTAAAATATTGGAGATGGTGAGTGCAAACCCAATTGGAAAACTGAAAAGAAATAAAAAGAAGAGATTAGAATGTAGTTAAAATCATATGCCCAGCAAAAATATGTCTGAAATAAAGAGTGCATGTGAACAAATTCCATTCCAGGATAGAAAAAATTCTCCTAGTCATGTTTAGCTAAGCTTATAAAGGGGGTAAGGAGTTTCATTGTTTTCCAAATATGTGTTGGATATGTTACTTTTTCCTAACATTTGAGTAAAAAAAATGTCACTTTGAAAGCAACTCTTATCTTATTGTCAAAATAAACAACTTATTTTCAACTTTGACCAATAAAAAACTATTATTTAAAAACTTTAAGTATACATCTTAAGCTATGGCAAACATGCTCTAATAGCAACATGATCGTATTGTCATGGTCATGGTCTATCTCCAATGCACACAATCAGACATTATTGTCCACTAACAAGAGAGAGAGAAGCAATCTGCCAACCTTTATCCTCTTTATCTGTTGAGGCTCAGCATCTGCATAGCTAAATGTAATAGGATGCCAACCTTTATTTTCCATTTTTGTTGCAGATAGGTTCCATAGAGTGTATGTCACTGTTCTTCGTTCAAGTTGAGCTTCAAGATTATTCATCTATCCAGAAGAAAAAAGAAAGTATAATTGCCAAACAATTCAAGACATGACTAGAACTTATAGCAAACCATTAAATATGGAAGGCCATGTAATATTTAGTTCCTAAGTAATAATGTAGGGATATCACAAAGCAACCCAACATAGAAAAACAGAGTGGCAAGACAAAAAGAAATACGTTAATTATGTTAAATATGTATGTCAGAACAAATATTTACGTACTGCAAGTAAGGTCTGCACATAATGTTCATCCGGGATACAATTGTGTTGTTTCTGAAGTTTCTGCAACCAATAGTGGAAACATAATTAGTACACCAAATATATGACAAAAAACCCCGTCTAACCCGATACCCAAGGCCCCCGCCCCGAATGGAGCGGGAATTACCCGCCTAATCGGGTAAAAGGGATGGGGATCATCACCCCGAAGGGGTACGGGAAATATAGCCCCCGCCCGGCTACCCGCCTGTTTAAACTTAATTTCAAATTTAAACTTTTTATCAAACAAAAATAAAATATTTATCATCATTTTCAAAGAGAAAATAAGTTGTTCTTAACAAGTTAGAAAAAAAATTAATAATATTTACTAACTGAAGATATAAAAAAATAAAATAAAGAAAAAATAAATTGGGCAAGAGACCTGCCCCCGCTCCCTGTCCCGCTTTAACCGGGTATAGGGAAGGGGCAAAATGACAAAAATATTCGACGGGACGGGGTGGAAATGTTTGACCAATATAAAAATAAGGGCATATTTTTGAATCAGAGACGACGAAATAAAACATGACAAAAATTTTGAAATCCAGAGGTGGTCTTCATCCATTTCCATTTTAGAACAGGAAGCAAAGGTAACTTACAAGATTCTCCTTTCCATAACGAACATCCACTGGTGGTCGTCTCTGCAAAGAAGTAAAACTTTGAGTTCTATAGAATAAGAGTATCAATAAATAATATTAAAATAACATCCCATAAGAGCAGACCTATGTTCACAATTGTTGCTAAATTCTTTTTTAACAAAGGAGAGCTTTAATAATTTGTCTTCTCTATGCGGGTGGGGGTGGGGAGACTACTGATAAGGCATAGATGACGTCAACTTTCTTCTGTAGCATAGATAATTAGGTGGATGTGACATTAATAAAAAAAAGTGTTTTAACATCTGAAGTTTTTACAACCGACTATGGTTAAAATAAAATCTAAAATCATAGTTGGTAACTGCGTTACACAACAGCAACTGCTGTTCTAGTATGTAGAATATCCAACAGAGAAAAACATCATGTGGCCCATTATTTACCTTGCAAAACTTTTTGAAAACGGGAAAGACAACTTCATCATCTACAATGACTTCAGCATGTCTACGGGTTAAGGTGATCCACTGAAATAATCAACTCGTTAGATTTGTGCATAAAATGGGAAATAAAAAAAAAAATCCGGCATTTGTGCAGAATATTATCGACCCAACTCATGAAGCTTCAGTGTGTCTACGGGGGGTTAAGGTGATTTAGCATTTGTCAGATATATACGGGACCCACCCAAAACTGCCAAAACAAAAGACTTCAAGTTTGTAGGTATTCATATGAGGGTAGCAAAGTGAGTAACCCATCCATAATCACCCGCTAATTTCTCTGGAAGTGCATTTTGATAGCTGCTACTTTTTGTGCAAGTGGTTGATCATTTTGACCAACACACAATTCATCTTCCAACTGGCACAAGTGTGGTTGTGCATGTGTAAGAGTTGGTGAGAGTGTGCGTGCATGCACACACCTGTGTCTACACGTGTGGAGACAGAGAGAGATTGGAGCGTTATTCCAAAACAGTATTGGGACTGAGTCATCAGTGAGTTTAATTCAATTTCCCTAGGGTGACATCAATCATCGACTTACTTCAGCACGAGAGGAATTAAAACAGGTAAAAGGAAATTACCTGCGATCCTTTCCGCCATTTGCCCTGTGGTAAAACTGGTGACATCTTTGGATTGTAGCGCTCATCTTTTTTATCGACAAAACTAGAACACAAACAAAGTGTATAAATCTTTGGCACGTGTTTAATTTTGCAATCAATATAAGACAACTAACATAAAAATGATCAAGAACTAGACCATTTATAATTCTCCATCATATATAGAGTCCAACTAGGCCACATAGAAAACTATTCATGTGTCTACCTGTCCACGAAACTCTTTGGAGAAGCCATGAGATAATTGTAAATATAGTTGAAGTTGTACAAAGGGACGCAGCTGGAGAAGTAAAACATAAAATTAGGAAAAATGTGAACGTGAAAGCTGCAAAAGAGTTGAAATATGATGATAGCACGAATTGATGTACATGATAGGTGAAAAATATGAATGTGAAAGCTGCAAAAGGGTTAAAATATGACGATAGCAGGAACTGATGTACATGATGGGGGGGAACTTCTTTGGACAAAGAAAGTATGTGGCCTTATGAAACACTAATGCTTATATTGTATAAGGAGATTAAACCCAAGAATCAGAGTTGATCTGAAAAATCTGAATCACCAAAAAGATGCAGATAAGGGGTCACGTAAAATTTACAGAATAGATGGCTTTTAACTCTGTGTACATAATTACATTATACCTTGGTTTCTTAGACTGTGGCTTCTCCTTGATTAGGATGGAGCAATATACAAAAGAAAAATTACGGATCTGTGATAAAAATCAAAGTAAATAAAAATTGTGTCTTGGGTTCGCGCATATTACCAAGTTTGTGCCAGTTATCAATAATTATCGATTGTATTAATTTCACCTGCAATAAGTTGATGGATTTTTAGCAATGCCACTCTATTCTTGCCCTATGGTAAGATCCCTGAACAGGTGCAGGTGAACAAACTAGATCTCCTACCATTCACTTCTTCTATGTTTTCATGGGCACCGCTGTGGTCACTCAGGTTAGAGCATAGCGAATACTGTTTCAAGAGCAACTGCCTCAGCAGTGAACTCCACCAAAAATCTCACTTATTTCTTAATGATACTTCATGCATCTAATAACCCTCAGGTGGTCATAGGTCAATTATTTCACAAGTTGAAGCCAACTAGAGTTATAATTCAGACACACTAATACATAGAAGAACCACTTTTAGTTGTCTTACAGAAAAGATAACGAACCTGTCCGATAAGAGAACAAATCTCTGATTTGCCGGATCATCAAGAGCCGCATCAAGTAACAACCTCTCTGCTTCAATCATACTTGCTTCTCCCCAAACTACCTACACCAATATCCCTATTACCAATCTATTATACTGATTAGGAAAAGACCACCTTGCTTACCAGAAGAAGTAACATACTACTATATCAAACAAGCTTGCCCCAAGATTTTCCATGAATGTAAAATTGTGCATGAGATGGGGAAATGGTCTTCACCTCATTTGGACTTGCGTCAACCAGAAAACATTAAAACGAACATCTCTTCTAGGATGGCAAGGGCATTCCATGCGCTGCCCCAGGGGCAATTTTTTGCCCTGCTTAAGACAGGGTGGGGCACTCATTTGCCCTATATACTACCCTGTGTAATATATATTTGTTTATAAAAATATAAATTTTTAAAATGATACTAACGGGCGGAGCAGCCAATACCTGTCCCCACCCCGCCCCGAAGGAATGAGAAACTCCTGCTCTGTTTGAGTCATGCCCTTAGAGGTCTCGGGTTTTTAACCATCCCTAATCGCTCTCTTATTTTAGACTCTATTTTGCATTTTCTTTTGTGACAAGTACTGAAAAATAAATTTTGAGAAATTGCTTCTAGCCCATCCTCTCATGCTTTAGCTTGAACAAATAGGAAAATAGACAGTGTTTGTCTATTTCTCGTACAGGAAAATAAATTTTGAGAAATGGCTTCTAGACAGTGTTCGTCTATTTCTGTTATTTTTCCAAATACACTACTCGACAAACAAACAATTGGTAAATGGATGATGTTACCTTAATGCCATTTTTCAATTGTCGATTGTAGAAGAAACTAGATCTTGCAGTTGATTCATCAAACACAAAACCAGGCTCTGAATGTATGTATATTGAAAATTTTGCCTTGTCTGCATTCTGCAAGCAGGAAAAACATCAAAAAAAAAAAAGTAGCCTAATCTAGGATTCTTTATTCTGAAATCTAATAAAAGTTAAAAAACTGCAAATTCTTTGTTCAAAACAATCAATCACGAAAATATACAAATAAGTAAATGCACAAAATCTTGATGTTCTATCCAAATTTAATTCCCACCAGAATTTAAAAAATAAAAAAACAAAAAAACGAGGAGCGTCAGAAATAAAAAAAATAATCCCAGAGAAAAATTCAAATTGATTAAACACGATAAAAAGGAAAGTAAAAACATAATTTAAAGTATTAGAACATAAAGAAACTACAAATGAAAATTTTCAGTAAAAAATATATTTTTCAATTCCCACAAAAAAATAGAACTCACCTCGAAAAAGCTTCCCCAAAGGAAATCGAGAGGCAAGTCTCTCCGAGCGAGGTATAGAAACGCGATTTTGGGATTGCCTTCGAACTGATCAAGGAAAACTCGAGATTTCCGAGGCAAGGTTGAATAAGGAGAAACCGAGGATTCCGAGTACTTCTGCAGTCTGAAGAAAGCCCATAGACAAAGAACGATAGACATAAGAATCACCATCTTCCACACCAACCACAGCAAGTGGTGCATCGGCTTCGCCGCAAACACCGATGCCGGTGCCTTCTTCGTCATTAATTCTTATAACAAATTAATTATACACTGTTTACCAATCCTCCTTCCCCCTCTTCCTTTTCTTCTGCAATTCAATAAATCAAAATTAAACAAACAAATGATCATACGCATTGCTTGTATAAATGGTAAATTTTAGAGAGAGAAAGAGAGATTACATGTACATTGAGAGAATTATGTGAAATTGCCGCAATTATAATAGATAACAGGAATGTTGAATCGAAACAAAAGTTTCTGGCGGTGGTTTTTTCACTGTGCTCAGTTTTGGCGCATCTAAAAAAGAAAAATGATGCCAGTGCCACGATGTCATTTCAATTCGTGGGTGGGTTTAAAAATTCTATCTTTTTCGCCATGACAGTGACTGGGATTTTTATAATCAGATTTAGGGATTATTTGTTATTTCTTATCTTGTTCTTGATCCCACAAGAGGAAATCAAATAATTATTTGGTACTGAAAACAGAGAACAACTGAAAAGGGAAAATCAGAGAGAGTTTTTGTACCTTAACTGCGATTTATTAGAAAATGATTGCAAATCGTTGATCCGAAGGACAATTAAATTAGGGTTCATACTAATCAATGACTTTAATGTATTAAGTGCATGTCTTCAACCTAACTCCTTACATTAGAAGAAAAATAATAATTAAGGTCAAACATTGACGTGAATAGTAATCTTCCATTATAAATTTCGTTGCAATTATTAAATCCAAACCCATGAATTCTTGTTAGAGTTCCCTTGCAAAAGTTGACATTTTGCTGGTTAGGGGAATATGATGTTCACATTAGATTATGATATATTTGGAAGAAATTAATATTAAAATTTTAAACTAAATCAAAATTAATAATTAATTTATATAACTTTTTGACTGCACATTTTTCACAATTTTTCAATCAATCATTTCATTAACTTTTATCAAAATATACTAAAAATCTGAATTTTATCCCAAGCTATAAAAATCTGTCGCGATCAAATAATGCTAATGTTTCTTTGGAAAAATCCCTTTGTACAGTCATTAATGGGTTGTAATTTTTACAATCCAACCCACTAATGACTATACATGTAACATGTTTTTGTTTCTTTTATCTAATCTGGATAAACATTTTTTCAATTCCGCTAAATATGCATTCGAAGTAAATAGAGTTGATAGTGGACCTCACACTAATGTGAGTGGGTTGTTACAATCCACTAATGATTGTATATGTAGTATGTTTAAGTTTCTTTCATCTAATCTAGATGATAAACATTTATGATAGTTTTCAATTTCGCTGAATATGAATTCAAAGTAAATAGAGTTGATACTAACTAACCCACAAAATAATAAACGATAAAAGCTCATTGTTAATACACAAGATGAAAACAATATAGATCGCCGATGAAAGATGGCAAACCTAAACGATGGTAGTGATGGCAAACAAACTCGTTCAATCCAGGGCGAGGATTACCCGCCTAACCGAGTAAACGGGGAAGAAATGGGGCGAGGGTTATTGTCCCGAAGCGGGCACAGGAGAAATAGTCCCTGGTCCGCTACTCACCACGTTTAAAGTTAATGTCAAAATTAAGTTTTTTTTATCCAACAAAAATAATATATTTATCATATTTTCAAAAAGCTTAAATAAGTTGTTTTTAACAAATTGGTAAAAGGTAATAAAAGCAAAAAAATAAAATAAAGAAAAAATAAATGGGGGCGATAAATGGAGCAGGGGACCTACCCCGTCCCAGCCTGATCCCGCCCCGAATCCATTCTGTCCCTTTTTAAATGGGTATGTAGATGGAGTAAGGTAACAAAAATACCTGAGAAATGGGGGTGGGAATGGTCGACCCGTCTCATACTCGCACTATTACCATCCCTAAACGATGGTTTAAATTTGATATTCAATATTGGTTCTGTATCCAGACTTAAACCTAGAGGCGGATCTAAGCACGGGCTGGGTTTAGTTTATTGTTAAAAAAAGAATTGGATTTTCAAGGAAAAAACTCTAATATGTTAGGTAGAAGAAGAAAAAGCTCCAAAGCCCAATTTGCGTCTCTCTCACTATTCGTTTTTGCCTTGTCGACAAATTATTGAATTGTTTTTACCATGTTGGCAAATTAATGGATTTTTGTTGGCTTAATAAATTTCAACCCTGGATCCTTAATTCCTGGATCCACCCACCTTGATGTGTTGTCTCCAACTTTAAGAATAGGAACACATGAAGCCATGAACCTCCTCTTAGACATTTTCAGAAATTAAGAAATTTGTAACAATTGAAAACTTGAAACTGGTGTTATTCTAGTCTGATTTACAACCTTCTTTAGGCAGCAATCTAAGAAAATGGGCTCTAACAGCAATGCCTACAATTATTTGTATTAACCAAAGGCAAAACAAGTACAAAACTTATCTCTTCGCAGAAAATTACCAAAAAATCCAGAGGATAGCAACATCAAACATGGTTAATTGCAGGGTAAAATTGTATATGTCAACCAAGAATATTGACTCATTGTTGGCGTTCCACATTCCATAGCAAATCGTTTTCAAGAGCTGTTAGCTTTTCAAATCATTGACAGTTGACAGCATGAAGGATCATCTTCTTGACATGTCATGAGCATGTTTGACTATTAAGCTTAAAATTTTTACTTGTAAGTTCTCGAGTTCACTTATTGTTACTTAAAAAGGTAAGCTATTCAACTATGTTTAATAACTTGTAATTTTTTTTTTTAAGCTTATCTAAGCATGCTCTCGTAATTATGTGAGACGAGAATACCTCTCTCTAGCTTGTATTCTCTAGCCCGGTGGTTCTTCGGTAGTTGCCTGAACTCTTCAGTTAGTCGAAGGCACTCATGTATATTTTCAGGAGAAACAAAGTCAGCAGCAACTTTCGTGCATGACTGTATACGCAGGAAATGGTCATAAATATATGTATGCAGGAGGCCAGACAAAATGGTTACAACTACATGAAATAAACCTAGTACAGTAAATTTGAACTTGCTGTGGACATCCTGCAGGAAAAAAAACTGCCTCTCCAAGTTTCTGTTCATACGTCCGATGTTGTACTTTTGAAATAACTAGTGGGTGCACCGTGCATGTGCATTGCACGTGTTTTGGGCGGTGCAGTGTAATTAATAATATTGACATTTAGCTATGTGGTATTTCAATGAACAATGAAACCTGTTTGACGGAAGGAGGATTACATTGGATTATATAAATGAGTTTATGGGTACTTGCATTAGTCATAGTAATATAAAGCAAAAAAACAAAAGATCTTGCGTGTTATACTTGGATACATGGGTTTTAACATGTCTATATGTACAATGATAAAGATTTGGTATGACAAATAGTGCTATTGAGAGTTAGCTAGTGGACTATGGCTATAAGGATGCAAAAGAGATTCAAAATAAAAGACCGAAATTACGATTTTCCATCTTCCTGCACGATGCTGGGAGCCACACAACCAACTCAACAGGATCCACATCATGCGCGATCACCACCAGCTATGCTTTATTCTGCAAGAAAAAAATGATTGGACAGGTTGTCAAGATGAACCCCAAGAGAACTACGCATTGTGTAAATATGTAGAGAAGATAACCTGCTCAATAAGATAAGTGATATGGTTGAGACCATAGTTGACAATAATAGGCTTCTTAATCTCTGGAGTTTTGCCTTCGGCCTCGGCTTGAGCTCTTTTCAGAACGCGCTCTTTCTTTTGAGCTCTATCCTCAGGCCTGTATTTCAGAAGCATCTTAAACAGACATGTTGCTGTAAATTAACAACGAATTTAATCAATATAAGTGTCTCAGATAAATTTCTAGTAGAACAAGAACATTTTATTTCACATTAAAGAATGTTAAACCAACATAAAGTATAAAGAAAAGACACTTGAATTAGCATAAATAAAATAGGATTGGACGAACCACTATTGAACTGTTGATTCTATACACTGGTATACAAAACAAGCAGATAGCTTCAATTCACTTCTTTTTTTTTTTGGGCAGAAAAACTCCAATTAGTCCAGAGAGCTAAAATATGATTGGCTGAACCGCATATTGTCATACATAAGCAATAAAACCAGATATCAATTAAATAACAACAAAATATCCACACAACACAATGTTTTCAGCATTTTCAATTAGCCCATCTCTTATCACAACTACCTCCGTAAATTTGACTAAGACAAAATCAAAATTTTGGGAAGTTTCTCACTAAGCATTAGACATGTACATAAACAATAAATAGTACCAGGAGACGAACCTATCACAGATTCAGGGATATCACTATCTCAAGGATAAAAAGTTTCCAAATAAATATAAAATTATATGAGCGCCACACATGGTTGAATTGCTTACCAGGTATATCTGTTTCATTATTTGACCGATAAGTTGAAGACTTGCCGACTTCAATGAGAATTCCAGGATCAGCAGGATTAATAGATGTGCACCTTGTGTAAAGTATAAATACACACAGTGCCTGGAAATATTAATTGCACGGAATAAGAAGTAGTGAAATTTCTGCAAACAGGATCATGGAAGGATTCAGCAAAAATAACAAATAGACTAAGCATAGAGAGCATTTACCAGGAAGGAGTAAATGCCGATCGCAAAGTACTCGTAGATGTCTTTCCTAGGAAATGGAGCAAAAAAGGCATAGAAAGCAACAGATAACAAGAAAAAAACTGTTATAGCCACAACCTGCAGTGCAATAGAAACAACAGAAAGAAAGGTAAGGATAGGCAGAAAAGGCTCAAACCTAAATTACTAATAGAAGAAAGAAGATTATTATTAAACTGCTCTAACAATTTGACATAAAATAAACAATGAACTGGAATTTCATGCTTCGAACTTGTATATTTAAGCCTCAAGAATTTCGATGTGATGAAGGTGATAATATTCCTCCCGCTAAAAGAATATAAGCAGGAACAGATTCCACTATAAGATTTTATAAGAATTTCTGATCTGATACAGTAACCTTCAAACAAATATAAGATCACAGGAACACAATTCTTTGCTTGATCAAAAATCAAATCTTTATATAGGATTTACTCTGTAAATTAAACAAAAAATTATATTTCCATTAAAGAAATTATAGAAAAAAAATTCTATAATCTGAAGAACCCAACAATCATCTTTGAGTAAATTCCTTAAAACTCCTAAAACATATCAAGACAATTCACTGTAAATAGGAAATACGAAGCAAAGAAAATTCTTACATGCTATGGCTATAATTCCAAGAAGATCTCTGCTCCATCTTTTTCTCCTTGCAAAATCATCACTGCTCATAAATGGTAATTCTAAGTCTCGCTTCTGCATTGCAACTTTCAGGCTATGAGATTGCGTGAAAAAGATATATATAGAGAGATATTTGGACTATAAGGGAGAGAAAAAGGGGTCCCTACACCATACTTCATGCTGTCCCTGTCACCAGAACAAATTTGTAAACATCAAGAAATCTTTGATGCAAGAAGAAAAAAGGAAAGGAACATGATTATCATCAGGAGTTTGGAGTACATTAGGATGTAAGACCCAATGCAAACCAAAAGCTTTTGCTCATGAAAACAAATATGTAGAATTGGACACTCAAAACTGGAAATTACAGAAAATTTAGAGCAAACAACAGAGAAGAAAATAGCCCATAAAAAAGACCAACCTTATCAAAATGATTAAATATATGAGAGAACTCAAACATGAACCACACCTGAAGATGAAAAAACTCAGCTAGTTAGGTTACAAAAATACCATAGTTGAAGCAGAAAATGATGCAACAGGTGAAGAGAGAGAATCTTCAAGAACCAAGTTAATCATAATTTTATTATCAAAAGAGACATGAATAAAACCGAAATAAATTTAGATAGATAAACAGGCATGAAGGTAAGAAATTCAAAGCATTGAATAAGCTTTAATTATGCAATTACCATAGATGAAAGGCGCTGCAAGCTTGATGCCTTCAACCTGTGGTTTTGGTGTTCATCGCCAATAGTACAAGCCAACATGCACATTCTGTGAACTAAATTTTCAATATTGCGCGTGTACGTTTCATCTACCTATAGATAGATCAAACCAGAAATAAGACAACATAGCAGAGGCAATGCAATGATTATATATAGAGGAACTAACATTTTTAATCCTTGTAATTATAAAACAAAAATTAGATGGATTCATTTCATTCCTTCCAAAGACTGAGAAAGATAGAAGGGGTGGAAAGGGGGAGGCATTAGAAATATCTAGACATTTTTCATGGACACACAGAATGACTTCTTTATTAGATTTCATAATTCATACTCTACAATTAATGGGTTAACTAATAGGAGAATCTCGGGCACCCAAACACATGGAAACTTCTTGATTAGATAATACAATGAACTGGAAGAAGTATAGAAACTTCTAATGCTTTCCGTGATTTTTTTTCCTTTAGTTTTGGAAGAAGTTTAATAGTAAGGCTTTGTGAATGGAAGAAAATTGAAGGAAAGTGGTCATGGCTAGTGGTGGGCGTTGATAGATGTACAACAAATTTTACAGCATCCTTATCTGAGATCATCTTATTTTTCGTGAGATCTCAAAGACCAACAATGAAAAACAGCATCTCCAATAGTTAACTATCTTTTCGATGCTAAAATAGTAAACATATATCATCAGAATTTTCTTCTCTAGCCAGTTGCATGCATCATTGAAATAGCAGACCAGCTTTGAGATAATTTTCTCACAATACGAACTCCTGATGATTCAAAATACAATGGATTCACAGCGAAGTCACTTCAGGGAGATAGGAACCTTAGGAAATTTAAACTAAGAAAATGTACTGCATGCCGATAGAGTTAGACGAATGAAGTGCCAATAGNAGCCAGTTGCATGCATCATTGAAATAGCAGACCAGCTTTGAGATAATTTTCTCACAATACGAACTCCTGATGATTCAAAATACAATGGATTCACAGCGAAGTCACTTCAGGGAGATAGGAACCTTAGGAAATTTAAACTAAGAAAATGTACTGCATGCCGATAGAGTTAGACGAATGAAGTGCCAATAGACGTCAAATAATAAACCTCATTTTAATACAAATTGCATTCACATAAGTTGTCAAATCCTTACCAATCCTCACATAAAACATGGGACATTATCAACTACATCGTACTAACAGGCATTTGTGGATAGAATACCAATCTTATATTTAGTATCTATATTCAAATAGCTCTACATTACAATTCCTGATAGTTCAAATGCTCCAGAGTACATCTTTTAAGTAAAAAAGTCCAAGTAAAAACACAGAAATTGAAGGAGGAGAAAATTACAGCAATAGAATGTTATACACTATGCTGCATATGTTGTAACATGCTCTCAGTATGAAGGAAACACCCAAAACAGAAAAAAGCAGAAAATGTCAACCTGATAAGTGAAATCTGATCTAGGTTTTGCTTAAATGTCAACAATTTTCTCATCTGTAAATTTTGTTTGTTTTATATTTTGAAGATAATATTTTGTTAATAGTTTTGAAGAAACCCGGTTGAAAAGTTCCAACCTTGATTATTTTTTATGATCTGTTGAGAAAAGAATGGGTGGATGTTTCAGCAAGAACAATCACTCCAGCCCAGGGTATGAACAAATCCATTAAAATGCTCAAAACCCATCAACTCAGTTCACTCCTCAGCTTTACCTGAACTTGAACAGCGCCACCGGCCACCATCGTAGAAACCGCCGCCCTCTCTGAACCTTACATCAGCGCAATCCCAGCATCCAGTTCAAAGATTAGAACCCAATAACATTTTAGCAAAGCCCTTTGAGGATGTGAGATCAAAATATACTCTCGGAAAGGAATTGGGGAGGGGACAGTTTGGGGTAACTTACTTTTGTACTAAGAATGCAACTGGCAACACATATACCTTCAAATCTATACTGAAGAGGAAGCTTGTGAGTAAGAATGATAAAGAGGATATGGTGGTTGTGTATATAGCATATCGGCAGCGTTGGGGCAAACGGCTGGGTAAAGAGTGAAGGTAAACCGGTGGCGAGAGAGTGAGTGGATAGAGAATGAGTGGAAAAGGAAGAATCTGGAGAAGGAAGACCGGCTAATTCCAAATATTGAAGAGTCGGCTCAAGCTTGTGGCTTGTTGGCTTGTGAAAGAGCCTGTTCAAGCTTGTGGCTTGTGAACAGTAGAAAAAAAACTCCTCATTTTAATGTAACTAAATAGATTAGATTAGATAGAGAGGATAAAAATTGTTGCCATCAGTCATTGATTCATTGCAAATGGATGTATAGCAATTAGAAAATGATGGAATATCCTTCAGTTTCGAAAAAGAGAAAATGGATGCTACTGAAATGCTAGATACTTGCCAAATTCTTCCTTGAGTTTCTTTTTATGTTCCGAAGTTAAGTAGAAAGTTTGGTCATGAATTGGGTGAATAACCTGTAAGCAAGAAAGATAAAAGAAAGATGAGTACAGGTTTACATTATAATTTTTAAGCTGTGCAAATAGTTATAAATTTACCTGATCAACTGGAAGTGTGCCTAAATTCCTTTGTATGCTTAGTAAGATAATCTTTCAGTTCTGTAACATCTTCTCTTCGGAATATGTTCCAAAGAGCAGCAGCACCACCTATTTCCACCATATGCCCTTCAGATTGTTTCTTGCCTGTACTGGCAATATGATTTGACGAGCCCATCTCACAAACTGCATTTCCATTTCTCATTTGATTATCCTGACATACAATTTCTGGCAAAACAAAGTCCCCTTTATCTTGATTAATGTTACTGCTGAATCCGGGGGGATTTTCACTTGGTGATGTTGACACACTAAAAATGCAGCCCAAGACTAAAGGCCCAACAAGCAAGGCCCAGTACGGAAGTCCAATATGAGAGCCTAATGGAAGCCCAGAAACAAGAAGGCGTTATCGCCCAAACCCGTGCAACGCCCAGAGGCTGAACGAATAAGGGGCTGTGTCAT
>CAIGRR010183553.1:0-11711 GCA_903798365.1 Fraxinus sp. 1973-6204 | reverse complement strand
TTTCTAAAATTAAGCACATCATCATAATGATCAATCATCTTGATCTTCAATGATTCCTTACTTTCTCCATCATATATTTTGTTGCTGTTAATAAGTTTAACACGATAGAAATTAGAAATTGCATAGTTGATGTGATTCAACACGATAAAAAATGGTGTTATTTATCCTTGGTGGTGTGTTAGGTATAAAATTAACATCAAATGGGATGACACATCACAAATTCGTTGTCCAAGTAGGACGTTTGTTAGTAATTTTAGACTGAATTCCTTTTTGGGACTAACGGGTCATGATTTAAAGCGACTTTTTCGCAGTGTAAAATCTAGGGACCGCAGTAGTTTTTTACCCGTTTATTAATTGTTAAGAGGGGATTATACTCAGTTCATTCACAAAAATTTACACTACTAACATCTTATAACGTGATATTTCAGGAAAGAAATTTTCACCGCAATGTATTTCTTCTTGGCTCGGAAGCCCCATTCAGACAGCGAGTGACCTGAAAGTGTGTTAACTGTATGTGGCGCGCAGCTCTATTTATTTATGATTTTGGACATGTTGGCCATAAGAGATTTTCTAAGTACTGGTGAAGGCCATTGTCGGTGGACAGCCTTTAACTATCACTTTGCTTTGTTTTGGATTGGTTTTTGTGTTTATTTTGCTGTGACAACCGACAAGATAGGAAGGGAAAAAAAAGGTGGTTTATTAGTAGAGGAAATTTCACCCAATACATCTTTTGAATAACATATTCAAATTTTACTTTTCATCAAAATTTATTTCCAAAATACTTTAATTTATGCAGTAAAATCCGCATCCCGAAAATTGCTTTACTCTCCGAGATTAATCATTACGCATGCTATAATCATGCTTCCAAACACGCCTCATCTCTCTTGCTATGATCGCTCCTTGAAACGTGCCTTATTTCCCATCAAAACCCGATCCAGAATCACTACAAAAATCCGCAAAAATCTACCGTCAATGGGTTCTATCAAGAAACCAAGAAACGAAAAAAATACAAAAAGATTCCTCTATTAAGTGGCAAGGATGTGGAGCCATAAAAAATGACACTTCATCGGTTCGGAAAACACGAGTAGCTTGTGGTATGTTTTAGGTTACATGGAGGCAACGAAGAGGCTCAAGTAAGTGTAACAATTGTGTGTGTGCAAAGTTATTAAGGATTTGGAAGATGGTAACCCTCCAAAAATCATAGCCAAACCTTATATGGAACATTATGGATGGGTTTATGCAGGGCTGGCCTGTCCCAAGGCAAACTAGGCCATTGCCTTGGACTTTGTAATTTTGAGGGGCCTCAGAAAACAAATCCTCCAATACTGCCTCTAATTTTGGATTTTTTATGGCCATTCCAAATAATATCTTCCAAATAAAGGCCAGACCTAATAGAAATCTAAATCAGAAGTAATTCTATATTACTTTTTTGACTTGATACTAATATAGAAACTTTTTCAAAACACAAATTTGATAAGGAAAATAGATATGACATCATTAAATTATTTTACTTTTGCATTTTTGTTAATTATGAAATATACCACTCTGACAAAGGAAATAAAAAACAAGAACAATTTCCTTTCGGCCACATAATTGCCCATGTTATATTACTTCACAGTACACAAAATAGGAAGAGATAAAAATTATTATATATTATCTATATTAGTAAGAAATATTTAATTTAATTTATGAATTTTACATTTGCATTCTTATATTTAATTCCTCAACAAACAACTCAAACGTGTGTACCTATTCCTTTTGCATAGCAAAATGTGAAAATGTTAAAATACTATATTAGTCTAATCTCTCGAGTTGTAAGATGGGTCTTATTTTGCTACCCTCTCTTGAATTGCATGAAATATTCGTTTTAATATAAAAATGTTATTTGTTCAAATATTTAAGTAGTGTTACGATTGTAAAAAAATTATGTTTGAGGGCCACAAGAAAAAAATAATCGTCTAGAGCCTCCAAATTCTCGGGCCAATCCTGTTTTTATGAAGCAAATTTGAAGCCATCAATTGCTCGATATGAGAAGAATAAGAATACATGATCAGAAGAATGTCTTCCCTTTGTGGGATGAGGGTGGGGGCTTAGGCCTTAGGGTGCTGCTGCATCATCCATTGATGAGTATGCATGTCATTTTATGCTTGCATTGCATATGGTGTGTTTGACATGTTACTCGTGTAGATAATCAGGTTCTGTTAATGATAATGATAGTGTAAATGTGTAATGTTATCATAATTGATTTATTCCAAGCACGAGGTGGTTTAAGTTGTTATTTATTCGTCTCATAATCAGTAACCAATACAAATGTAAGTGTACATAAAGTAGTAAAACCATGCCTTAATAAACTATATGTTTAGTATCGTGATGTGGTCTTCCAGGTACATTTTTCTTACTATTACGCAAAAGATCAATGGTCTTTTCAAGTGTATGCATTTATATACTTCCACCAATCATAAAAAATGAATTGAAATACATCGCACATGAAAAATGATGTGCAAATGTGTAATGCAAGTATAAAATGAATACCGGTAATGCAAGTAAATGACGTGCCCTAGAAGGGACGTTGCCACCTCGAATGAGCACCAACCCATTCGAAAAATTGACATAATCATTAGATGACCTCATGTAGGAGGTGAATCCAGAAATGCTTAAGGAATTACACCAGAGAGGCCAGGGATCCACATATGTCTAGCTACATAGTAAGCCAATCTCAAAGAGGAAGAGTCATAGAGCCTATCACTTTCACTTAGGAAGATGCAGCATGTGTACACTACCCTCACTGCGACGCTTTAGTATTAAGAGCCGTAATGACCTGCAATGGGCTGCATGCTGGTAGACAATGGGAGTTCACTCAACATCCTATTTGGTACAGCTTAGGACAAGATGGTAGTGCATCACGAACTCACTCCCATGACTTTGCCCCTGTACGGATTCACCAGAGATAGCATTATTTCTAGAGGTAAAATTACTTTGGCTGTTCAAGTGGCACATCACTTCATGAAACTCTTAGTCGTTGACCGTCTGTCCACGTACTACGGGGTGCTGGAAAGACCAACACTGAAAGAATTGTGGACGGTCACTTCCATACATCACATGTGCATGAAATTCCCTACTGCACGAGGAATAGTCACTGTCCGAGGTGATCAGATGGGCTCCCGAGAATGTTACCTTAATTCCTTGAGAAAGGCCGAACCGCGAAGAGTCAACATGGTACTCCTTGACGCGGAAATGGCGGAGGCCCTGAAGAAGGGCAACCTCCGGTGCAAGATGTTGAAATGGCAGAGGCCCGACCTGAAATAACCTTAGATGAGCGAGACCCTAGGGTGATTGAATCAGAATCGTAAACTGCCCCAATGGAGGAACTGAAAAGTTTCCTAGTGGACCCTCAAGACATGTCCAAGGTCTTGAAGGTCGGGAAAGAACTGGAAGAAAGAGTAAAGGAAGAGCTAAAAAACTTCCTTCGAAAGAATGCGGATGTCTTCGCATGAAAGCACGAGGATATGATTGGAGTAGACCCAAAGGTTAGTTGCCATCATTTGCAGATCGATTCAAGTTGTACTCCGCATAGGCAGAAGAGGAGGACATTGAATGCTGAAAGGTATGAGGCCCTAAAAGAAGAAGTAGAAAAGCTAATCAGCAATGGCTTTATTAGAGAGGCCATATATCCGAAGTGGATTTCGAATCTTGTGCTTGTGAAGAAAAACAATGGAAAATGGAGGGTTTGCATTGACTTCTCCAACCTTAATCAAGCCTGCCCAAAGGACAGTTTNTCGGGAAGCTGTGTATCCGAAGTGGGTGTCCAACCCAGTTCTGGTCAAGAAACACAACGAAAAATGGAGGGTATGCATTGATTTCTCAAACTTGATCCAAGCCTGCCCAAAGGACAGTTTTCCGCTTCCGCGAATAGACCAGTTGGTAGATTCAATTGCTGGGTACGAGCTGCTTAGCTTCATGGATGCTTACTCAGGCTACAATCAGATTTCCATGTACCCAGGCGACGAGGACAACACCTTCTTCATCGCTAATAGGGGTCTGTATTGTTATAAGGTGATGCCTTTCGGCCTGAAGAATGCAGGGGCCACATATCAAAGATTGGTCAATAAGATGTTTGTCGATTAGCTCGAAAAGACGATGGAAGTATACATAGATGACATGCTTGTGAAGAGCCTATAAGCCAATGAGCATATAAAGCATTTGGACAAGGCCTTCCAGATACTGAAGAGATATCAGATAAGGATGAACCCCCTCAAATGTGATTTCGACGTAGCTTCCGGTAAATTTCTAGGCTACATTGTGAATCAGAGGGGAATTGAGGCCAATCCGAAAAAGATCAAGGCTTTGGTTGAAATGAGATCATCACAGAAGCCCAAAGAAGTGCAACGACTTACTGGCAGAATATGCGCACTCAATCGCTTTATCTCAAGGGCCACTGAAAGTGTCTGCCCTTCTTCAAGATTCTTAAAGGGGAGGAAAAGGTTCCAATGGACCCCATAGTGCGAAGATGTATTTTCGAAGTTGAAAAACTAATTGAGACGAACATTTCTCCTAAGCAAGCCAAAGGAAAGAGAACCTTTGCTGCTTTATTAGGCAGTAGCTGAGGATTCAATCAGCTCGGTCCTTGTGAGAGAAAAAGAGACGCATCCGTTGCCAATTTTACTATGTGAGCAGAGCTTTGCTTCCTGCTGAAGTGCGTTAAAAACTAGCTATTTCTATGGTCACCATATCTCGAAAGTTGAGGCCATATTTTCAGGCCTACAGTATTCATGTTTCGGCAAATTTCCCACCGAAGCAAGTCCTTCAGAAGTCAGACGCCTCGGGGAGGCTATTAAAATGGACAGTGGAGCTTAGTGAGTTTGACATAATGTACACGCCCAGGACGGCAATTAAGGGTCAGGCCCTAGCCGATTTTGTTGCAGAATTTGCTAAGGCCCCTGAGGTTGAAGTGAACATGGAGCCAATAGAGCCTCCCACCTGAACTCTTTTTGTGGATGGCTCCTCTGGAGAGACTGGATTAGGAAATGGCATTGTTTTGGAGAGCCCAGGGGGGGCATAAACTCAATTGTGCAGTGAGGCCTGGATTCAGGGCCTCCAACAATGTGGCCGAGTACGAAGCTCTCATAGCTGAACTTCGGCTGACCAGAGAGCTGCAAGTGAACAGGTTGATTATCAGCAGTGATTCGTAGTTAGTGGTAAATCAAGTCAATGGGAACTTTATGGCCAGAGACAAACACATGGCAGCATATCTGAAGCTGGTCATGGACTCCCTTCCCAACTTTGAGAAGTTTGAATTGATACAAGTACCAAACCAAGAGAACTTCCATGTGGATGCTCTATCAAAACTGAATAGTAGCAATGATTCAGAGCTCCTCAAAATAGTACATATTGAGCACCTCGCCTAACCCTCGATCAAGAAAGGGGAAGAACTGATGTGGATTGAAAGTACCCCGCCATGGATGCAACCTATCTTGACCTACCTGATAGAGTAGACCTTGCCGATGATGAAACTGAAGCTCGATGGCTTCGAAGAAGAGCTGCTCACTTTATCATGCAAGACGGGGTTCTGTACTAGCGAGGGTTTTCATCCCCCCTCCTCAGATGCACAAGATGGGAAGAGGCAACCTACATCCCGAGGGAAATTCATTAAGGAGTTTGTAGGAACCACTCCGGAGGACCGGCTCTAGCCCACAAGTTGCTCAGACATGGATATTACTAGTCTACCCTGAAAAGGGATGCAACAGAATTCATGCGCAAGTGCGACAAATGCCGGCGCTTCTCCAATGTGCAGAGGCAACTCTCTCAAGAACTTAATGTTGTATCCAGCACTTGACCATTTGCCAAATGGGGAGTGGATTTCATGGGCCCTCTGCTAAAAGGAAAATGAAGTGTTCGCTTCGCCAATGTTGCTATTGACTACTTCACAAAATGGGTTGAGGCGGAGCCATTGTCTAAGATCACCGAGGCGAACACCTCTAAGTTTCTATGGAAGAACATCATATACAGGTTCAACATACCTCATTCCTTAGTTTCACATAATGGCAAATAGTTCAACAACAAAAAGATCAGGGACTTATGCGATGAGCTTGGAATCAGAAAGCATTTCTCCTCGCGTCATCATTCCCAAGCCAATGGTCAGGTCGAAGCGGTCAACAAGACCATCAAGCTTACCATGAAACAGAAGTTAGATGCTTTGAAAGGGGCCTGGGTTGATGAACTCATACGAGTCCTTTGGGCTATAAGAACAACTTGCAAAATGGCAACTGGGAAAACTCCATTCTCCATGACTCATGGGATCGAAGCAATGAGTCCCGTGGAGGTCGGTTTTCCATCCCCTCGCCGCATCCACTCTAATGAGGTAACAAATGATGATCTGATGAGGCTTGAGTTTGAATTCCTCAAGGAGAAGAGAGACGACTCTCAAGTCAGACTCGCTTCCTACCAACGCAAGATGATGCGCTACTACAATGCCAAAGTGAAGAAGAGAGTCTTTCGCATGGCGACTTGGTACTCCGAAAGATTTTCCCATCATCTAAAGATCCGGGCACAGGAACGCTGGGGCCAAATTGGGAAGGTCTATACCGAATTACTGAAGAGGTAAGACCTGGTACTTACAGAATTGAAAATCTGGAAGGGAAAATGATGCTTCACCCCTGGAACATCGAGCACCTAAGGAAGTACTACTAGTAGGAAATTTGTAACTGTAAATATTTCTATCAAATGAATGACCTAATTTTCATTTCCACTTCGCTCTTACACAAGATCATCTCGACCAACGAAATCTGCCTAGTCAGAGGTGTGCGGGTGCCTTATCTGATGAAGTAGATCATGTTCCCACACATTGACAGCCTTGCCGAGGTGCGAACCTTAAGGGATCACCTCCGTTAGGAAATCTACCTAGTCAAAGGTGGTGCAGGTGCCGTCTTTGATGAAGCAGATCATGTTCCTAAACATTAACAGCCTTGTTGAGGTGCGAACCCCCAAAGGATTACCTCTGCCAGGAAATCGGCCTAGTCAGAGGTGGTGTGGGTGCCATCTTTGATGAAACAGAACGTGTTCTCACACATTTAACAGCCTTGTCAAGGTGCGAACGCCCACATGGGGTCACCTCGACCAAAGGATACCCACTGCGTTAGAAGAGGTATGGGTGCCTCTTCTGGCGAAGTGATTACACCGGTTCATTGGCTTCTTCCATTTTCTTAAGTGGTCCAGGTTAGCTGATGCGATCACACTTGCAGTTCACTGGCTTCTTCCATTTTCTTAAGTGGTTAAGGTTAGCCGATGTGATCACACTTACCGTTCGTTGGCTTTTTCCATTTTCTTAAGTGGTTAAGGTTAGCCGATGCAATCACACTTGCAGTTCATTGGCTTCTTCCATTTTCTTAAGTGGGTTAAGGTTGGCCGATGCGATCATACTTACACTTCATTGGCTTCTTCCATTTTCTTAAGTGGTTAAGGTTAGCCGATGCGATTACACTTACCGTTCGTTGGCTTATTCCATTTTCTTAAGTGGTTAAGGTTAGCCAACGCAATCACACTTGCAGTTCATTGGCTTCTTCCATTTTCTCAAATGGTTAAGGTTAGCCAATGCGATTACACTTGCAGTTCACTAACTTCTTCTTAGGCGAAGTGATTAAGATCAGCTTAGGCGACTTGTTTGTTTACTTTGTGCAATTAAAATGAGACAACAACACAAAGAAAAAGAAACTTCATTAAATACAAATCAAGGCCGAAGCCATTACAAAGGAAAGGAAAATACAAAAGATCTAATCTACATCTATAATTACCCCAGCCCTAACTTCCTCCTAGGGAGCCTCCTTTTCAATTTGGCCACTGGTCGGCCTCCAGTAGGGCCGTCAAATTCCTCCTCCAAGAAGGCGATGTCTAGCTCTGGATGCCTCTCTCGCAGACGAGACATAATCTCTTGGGCACTACACGAAGCCTAGTAATTGGCGAAGTCATCCTTCTCCGGCGTTTGGTCGAAGTTATCCTTGTAATTTTGGACTACCGCCTCTCCCACTGTCTTCGCTTCGGCCTTCAGGGACTCAATCTCCTCTGCTTGTGCTTCAGAGAGCATCCTAAGCTCAGCTTTTTGCTTATTGGCCTCCACCAGAGCCTCCGAGGTGATTCTTTGATGCTCATTGGCCCGATCGACATTCTGCGTCGGAGCAGCCACCTGGGAAACTGACTCATGGAGCTCATTCTTTAACTGATTAACTTGGATTTCAGCTGAGCCCAGTTTCGCAGTGGCCAAAACCCATTTTTCATCGGCCTTCTCTATCTCTTTTTGGCTTTTTCCACCTCCGCTTCCCAGTTGGCCGATGCTTCCACCTTTTGTTCGAGCTCTTCGTTTTTCTTTCTGAGGCCTCAGACCAGATCTCGTCTCGTGCCCATACTTAGGGCCCTGGCCACGCAGGCATTGTTGGCGGCCAGGAGATCTTCTATCTCGCACGAGGCGGTGTGATCTTGCCAGTCCCCGATCCAGTACTTATTATGGACTCAGGCGGTAGTAGCAGTTTCAAGAGGCAGCATCTCCAATACTACCTCGGGGAGATCATTCTCTTTGCTCCCCAAAAAATTTGTAGCTTTGCCCTGAGCCGGGGTGTTCGTAGGTTTCTTTAGCCTTTTCTTGGCCGGTCTCTCAGCCAAGATAATAGTAATTGGCACGATGGACTTTGGAATTGCAGAGGGGCCGCGACGGTCACCCCATATTGAGTTGGAGGAGGAGGATGAGTTTTCATTGTGGGAGCAGAAGTGGAGGCCTCTGCAATGCAGCCTCTTAGTCTGCTTCTTGTACGCAACTGAGCTTATTTTGAGTATCTTCGCCTCCGCGACACTCTGGTGAATATTTGCGAAGTACGGCCTCAGAGGTTTCTTCTTCTCAAAGTTATCTGCAAAAGAGAATATTGCTAAGTATTTTTGGGAAAGAAGAAACATTTAAAGAAGGGTCGAACTGAAACCCTTACCTTGGCTCGCCATTAAATTGTGGAGAACGAAGCTAGTATTCTTGTCGATTAGCTCGTTATAGCTCCTCTCCTGGAGAGGCATTTGGTAGAGCTGGCTTATGATGTCCCACTCCTCCTCTGATATCTCGCACCTCGAAAGAGAGCCTGCAAACGACAAAAATATTAAAACCATAAGAAAATTGCTTAATGTAAATCACTTCGAGAAAAAGAGCTTAGTATTTGTAGAGTAGGATATGGGGACGGTAAGAGGAGCCATGGGGTCGTCTTCTATGGTGTCCCATATCCCGGCTGCCCAGAACCAGGAGCTCTTCCATTCCTTGATCGAAGTGGACAGGCCGACCACGAACGGAGAGTAGGACCCCCAAGGTGCCATAATACCAACCCTTGCTCTTTTACCCCCGGCTACACTCTTCGGGAAGTAAAAGAAGTGGAACACACTGAAATTCATGTCCACCCCTATGCTGGTCTGATGCCACAGCATGCACGGACCCACCTTTTGAGACCACGAGTTCGGGTTCAGCTCAGCCGGAGCCAGCCCGTAAGAACGCAGGACTAACCTAAAGAAGGGATGTAAATGGAGTCTAAGGCTAGTCTGGAACAAGTTCTCACTTACTGCCACACACCCTGACCTCGAGTAGCAGGCCCTCTCATTCGGTTCGGGCAAGATCAGTTCTATACTATCGGTATCCTAAAAGCCCTCCTGCATTTCTCTACAGTTTTCAAGGTGGCTTTTGAAGGGTATTTGGAGGCCCCTCATTGGATTGAGGTATTTACTGGAGGGGCGGACGCCTCCATATATTCTCCCCGACCTTAATGGGATCCCTAACTTTAGAACTCTCCTCATCACTCACCATCGCACTAACAGGTCGTTTAGTGTCCATTCCAAGATTTTGGAAGTTTTTCGAAGAAAAATGTGAAGAAAATAAAAAGATGAAGTATTACCTAGTTCAAAGAAGAGTACTAGTCGTTCGCTGGAATTCCAAAGTAGCTCACCGGATTTTTCAGTTGCTCATCGGAGAAGAAACGCACATAGAAACAGCGAAGAAAACTTTTAAAAGTTCTTGGAAGATTTCCGCAAAGGTAAAAAGTGATAAAATGAAAGGGTTGGGCTTTATATAAGCATTTTGATATTCACCCTAGCCATTGGATCAACCCAAGCCACATCTGGGCCATTTAAATTCAAAGCTCATAATCACCGTTGAAACCAAAAGTCACACGAATCAAGGTCCATGATGAGGCGATGAACTTCACGCATAACCAAAACGCGTCGTCTTGAGAACAGGGGGACGTCGCCATGATTACCATTTATAGTAACGAAGTTGTACCTTGGAAGCAAGCAAATGCCCCCCATGATTGACTTGGGAAACGCAAAAGCTTTCAAATCATTGGCACAAAGCCCAAGGTTGTCGCTTCAGAACCATCACTTCGGCTGGACGCAAACGTTGCAACAACTTTCCACAGAGTTGCCAAGTCTTATCACTTCGGCCGGATCAGAACTTAACGTTACAACAACTCTCATCAGAGTTGCCACTCCTTTCACTTCGGCCGGATCAGATCCCAACATTGCAACAACTCTCCTCAGAGTTGCCAACTTCAATCGCTTCGTCCAAGTCAAGACTAAGCACTGTAACTACTCGTCAGAGTTCCCAATCCCCAATCGCTTCGTCCATCCTGGGGGAAGCACAGTAACGATTCTCTTCCGAGTTTCCAAACATCCAAACGCTTCGATTCTTACTCGGTTTCACTTTACAACACCTCTCGGCAAGATTGCCAACGCTCACCACCTTGCCTTCCGCCTAAGACACTCGTCTTCGCACACCTATCCCTTTCCTGCGAACAGATTGAAGTCCTGATTGATGAGACGTATGATAGAATGCAAACGGTCAACTTAGTTGCCTTTGTCAGAACATTTAATGCCCGCCAACCTACGGATTGACAGGTTGACATCTAGGATAAGACGACCCCCTTGAGGATCTGACGCCACGTGTCTCCTCATCCAACGATTCTCCTCTTCCCATCCTTAGTATAAATACCATCACTCTATGCAAGAAGAATAATTGGACTCCATTCCACTAAATTGGTAACTTTAGGCATTATAATCTTCTCTTACCCTTAGAAATATACACATATCATTTACTCTCTTTCTCAACCATGTCCCAGCGATTTCTTAACCGCCGGCAACCACATTCTGGTTGATCTGAAAACTAAGTTGACCGTCGGAGTGCTCGCGGCTGCTTCCAACCTTACCGGAAAAGACTACGAGTGACTAGCGACGTGCTATCGTGTGCAGGGAAGGAGCTGACATGAAGACTTATCATGTTGGCCACGTGTCGGAGCCATATTCCAGGGTCAACATTTAGTGTGTTAAAAGTTAAAACCAAATTGAGGCCTATTTTGTCTCTCATTATTCTAAAACATTGTTTGCTACAGTAAGATTCTCCACCACACATTCATCCAATAAAATATTTTACACACAAACCAATAAAGTTACTTTAAATTTCAACCACACATTCTCTAAAAATTATTATTCATCACTCCATTTTTCTACAATAATGGGAGACAAACATAAACTAAATATGTCAATAACAAACATCTTAGACGTAAGGTTTTTTTTTTTTAATTTCCTTTTGTCCCAACATAACTATTGTGGCACAAAAGTGAGTGGTAAAAACATGGTTGGTCACTAAACTTTACACCTTGCACGAAAAAGATTTTTAAACTTTAAAATGTGCATTTTTAGTCCTT
>CAIGRR010183421.1:0-11669 GCA_903798365.1 Fraxinus sp. 1973-6204 | reverse complement strand
GAAACCCGCGCGAAACAATATGTAACACGTCCTTTGGCTTCTTAGATAGTATAGACCTACAATACTGGACAATATTAAAGAAGAAAAAGAAGTTGAAATTTTATTTATTGTTTTGTTGTGTCCCATCCAGTGCAGTGTAGCTAAGATGTCTATTGTGTTATTGATCGACCTATCATATTTTTTACAGGGATGATTTAGTGGTGTTGGTGAGCGGAGGCAGTGGCATAACTCCGTTTATCTCTATTGTTTATGAGATCATTTACGCAAACGAGACATTGAAATGCAAAATTCAGCACAAGAAAAGAAGAGTATTCGGACAGTGTGGTTCAAGCCTAATCCATCTGATGCACTGATAACTCCAATTTTGGGCGAAAACTGGCTCTGACTCAGATCAGTAATCTCGATGTCTTTCATCATATACCTCAAATTCATATACGTCCATTGATCATAAAAATCAACTCTTCTTCCTCGAGAGGTGTGTTGATTCTTGAACATATTATTCATCGGTATCTTCATTTTTATCAGGTCGACGGCAGCTTTTCTATGAAACAAAAGAGAAAATGCAAATGAACAACACAAATTCTGAACATGGAAGGCGCAACTCCTGTGGCCTCACCAAATTCATGGCTCTATAATGCAGATAGAGAACTAGAGTGTGTGGAGTTTGTGGCACAATGATGTTGGGCTTTGATAGCTTATTGGACTGAATCCGTTTGCTGTTGGGCTGGACTGATACTTAATTACTTGGTGGCCTCTGTTTCGTTCTGTTAGCATTGTTGGCCTAGTTGAAGATATAGACATAAATTTCTTTAGTATTCCGATCCTTCTATAATAGTTCAAAGTTTCAGATGATATAGTCAATATAGTATGAGAGTGGACGAAGCCTGCACTCAACTATACTGACAGCCATACACAAAAACTTCACGTGTCATATACTCAGCACACACATTAACACTCTTAAGGGTAATATTCCACATCGATTAAAGATTAAAAAAAAAAAAAAAACCAACGCAACCACCACCACNCACTCAACTATACTGACAGCCATACACAAAAACTTCACGTGTCATATACTCAGCACACACATTAACACTCTTAAGGGTAATATTCCACATCGATTAAAGATTAAAAAAAAAAAAAAAAACCAACACCACCACCACCACATAAGGACTTGGACTGCTTCTCTTAACAAGATCAACTTTTTAAGGTGACTTACTAGTGTTTTTTTTTTTTGGGGGCAAATTCACGGTAAAGTTTGTTTTGTCTTGCACGAATTCTGTTCAAGCGCAAAGAATCGAGTGTTGGAGTTCTCGTTTGTGGAACGAAGAAAATGAGAAGCAAGGTTGCACAAATTTGTTCATTGAGTTTGGCAGGTAACTTGCATTTCGAATCCAACAGCTTCAGTTGGTGATTAAAGCATTTCCTACATAGAAATGTCTTGAATCAATGTTTTTATTTCAATTTTCATAAAAAATTTCTCATCATCTGATATTTTGTCTTTGTAAGTATATCATCAAGTGGAAAGATTAATAATCTGACTTTTATGTAAAAATGAAAAGTAATTAATTATTCCTCCAGTATTTAACTTACTTCAAGACTACCTACCTTAAGTCTGATTGAGAAACAAAAACAGATAAGCTTAGAAAAAGGTTACTTTCAAGTTGAAAAAAAAAGGGCAATTTTTTAACTTATTTTCTTTTCATAAGTAAAAAAGTTACTTTTAAGTTAGAATGCAATTAAGTTCTCTCACCTCGCATATATATCATGTAACTATCCACATTTCAAACACAAACCAAATTAGATCAATAAATTATGATTTAACCTTTACAAATAAATATAACTATCAAATTTTAATATAGAAATAATTGTCCATTATTATATAGTCAAATACCGATAGTCAACCTAATTTCATAACTCCACTACCAATAATACATGATATTCCAAAGTCAAAATCCTCTTCATTTTCAGTCTTCATGCCACACACATCACATTACCAACGATCGATTTTCACTCTCTCAAGTCAGGAACGACGTCGTTCTGTCATTTTTTTTTTAATGTGATTTGTTTTTTGGTTTTGTTGAAATTCAAATTTATAGGTTGATATATATCATTTTTTTTTTCTAATTTTTTCGCTAATAAAGTATGAAAATATTTAATAATCAATGAACTAGTGACGCTAAGGTGGACACAGAGAAAAATATATAGCCAAATCGTCATTTAAAACTGGTCTAAACTGTAAGGGGATTAGGTTTGTAAAATCTCTAACCTTTTTTAATAGTTTGGTTTAGGTTTGAGTTTTCTCAAACCGTTTAAACATTTATGTAAAAAATGCTAAACTGTCCCATATACACTCCTATATTCAATTATACTGTAACCTATATATCGAAATTTTACGTGTCAAGTACACAATGCACATGTGCTTACACATCAAATACACACGGACACTTGCGAGTGCTTAAAAAAGCCTTTTTTTTAATTTTTTTTTTACAAATTCAAATTAATGTTCATTTTTATTTGCAGAAATTCTGTTCACGTGCAAAAAATTTAGTGTTGGTGAATTTAAGCATTTCCTACACAAAAATGTCTTGAATCTATTGAGATTGGAAAAAAGTATGCTTTTTGTTCCATTTTCTATTTTCTCATCCTTTAAGAGACTGATCTTTGCAAATTTGACAGCAAATGCGAAGATTGATATCTTCCTTTCACGTAAAAATGATAAATAAATAATATATTCTTCTTTCGGTTCTAAAAATATTCAAATGGTGTTTAAGATGGAACACCATAAAGCTCATTCACGCCCGCCAAGCAATGTAATCCATACATGTTTCAAAGACACCGCCGGAAAATTTTGAGAAATTATTTAGAAAAAAACAAGCATTAAAATCGTAATTTTTGTTTTGTGAGAGGTTTTGATTGCCTTAGAAGTATGATTGGGTTGAAAATTTTGTAATGTGAAAACAAGTTTCCAAAGAATGCAGTAACATGTTATACAGTGTGTTGGTGCTTTATATAGAGTAATGTTATTCATCCCTACTGGAATTGAACCACAGTCTATGTTGCAATTATATGACATTAAATAATAGATTCATTTAAATACAAAGTCACATGACTTATTTAATTGTGTCTATCATTTAATGCCGTATACTTGCCATATAGATTGAGGCTCAACTCCAGTGAGGATGAATAACATTACTCTAGAAGAGCCACACTGGGGTTGAACCTCCAGTCCATGTGGCAATTACACGATATTAAACCCCCGTTTGGCACCCATTCATTTCTCTTTCTCTTTCTCTTTCTCTTTCTCATTCTCTTTCTCATTTTTCATTTCAACCACACATTCTCCTAATAACATAATATTACACACAAATCAAAAACTCTTCATCACTTTNTTGGCACCCATTCATTTCTCTTTCTCATTCTCATTTTTCATTTCAACCACACATTCTTCTAATAAAATAATATTACACACAAATCAAAAACTTTTCATCACTTTTCCACCACACATTCTTACATCAATCACTATTCTAAAAATTTTTTTCAGCCCAAAATGGGTTTCAAACTGGGGCTAAATGATAAATTCATTTAAATATAAAAGTCACACGACATTACTCATTTAATTGAGTCTATTATTTAATGTCGTGTAATTGCTACATAAATTGGGGCTCAACCCCAATGAGGATGAAAAGCATTATTCTTCCATGTAGTTGGAGTGAGGGCCCAAGTCAAGAAACATGTTCCTAGGCTGAAATATGACATTCAAACATCATATACCAAACCAACCAATCTTTGAAAAATTGCTGCCTAACTATTATGTAATTTGTGTTTATTTGACATTCAAATTTGTGTTTATTTGACAATACTTATTTGAAAATCATTTTTTCAAAAATTAATTTTCAACCACTCATTCTCATAATAAAATAATTTTTCAAGTGGACTCATAACTTTGTTCTACATTTCAATCACTCATTTTTCAAAAAAATAAAAAATCATATATCACTTAAGATCATCTCTCCCAAACAGACACTTATTCTTGATCAACTGTACAATTATCGGCCGTGAAGTTAGATTTGGATTCACCTACTTTTCATGAGAATATGGTCTTGTAGAAAACAATCACGAGACCCTCAGCTCTCTTTAATTACAGAAAATTCCACCATTTAGGGGATCATATGCACATTTTACTAATTTACCAAGAATTTAAGATTTTATATTTCTTTCTACAAATTGTTGCACTATTGTCTATTTTTGTTAGTTTATCAAATCTAAGATTTTACTTTCAAAATTAACTCATTAAGACTATACTCTCTGTATTGATAAAACAGCACAATTATATCCTTTTGGGGTGGCCGAAGTGGTAGAGCAGGTGAATGCGAAGACCAAAGATCACGAGTTCGAATCCCCGACCAACACTTTTTCGGTCGAGCCCGTCGCAACGGGCTTGCCTATTGCGATTTATTTTTCCTGTGTGGTTTGCGAGCTACTGTACATGGAGCGAGATTTACCTAGTGCGCACTCACGGGTAGCGACTCCGGATTCCCACGTAAAAAAAAAAAAAAATACAATTATTGATAACCGAATAAAAACTGAGTTCGTTCAAATTTTTTTTTTTTTTTTATCTATTTCTCGATTCTTAAATGTATCTTGTTGCCTAGTTTTCGATAATTCTTACCAATCGATAGAAAATTAAAAGATTGCTCACATTTATTATTGTACACTTGTCATAGCATATAAGGAAAAAGAAAGAACCAGAAGAAAAAATAAAAAGAAAGAAAGAAATGCTCAATAAGATTGGAGACAGATGGGTTGCAGTCATCGGTCCCTATAGTGGTTATAGTAACATTTTCAAGTCAAGCAGTACACACACTACAAAACCAAGTTATATATACATACAACCCCTCAAAGAATTTTATTTTTAAGTCTTAAACAAATTTCCTTTGACAGAGGAGATTCAAAGGCAAAAAGATTGATGGCTTACTCTACAGTAATCAGTGGTGTGCAAGGAGCACTTTTGGTGCTAGCCCTTCTGGTTTTTCTTGGGAATATTATGATGTGGATCATTATGCCAACTGATACATATTATGATGAATGGCTTCCACATATTCTGGCTGATACAAATTCAACTTTCTTTGGAATACAAGGTAAGAACTGTTTTTCAGTCCAACATTTGGTTGCAAAATCCTCCTTGTGCATAAGATCGTTTTCATCAGAGGCCAGATGCGCCTATAGTTTTTGTTAGTGGGTGGCGATGAATCTTGAACTCTTAAACTCAACCTCATCTAAAATATGCCTGCTCATGTATATGCTGATTTATGTTTTGTATCGAAGGCATGTCTGGTGTAGTACAATATTTGTAAATAGATGGCAAAATTGGAGCCATTGAACTCGACCTCGTCTAAAAGACCCCCTCACAGGAATCTCTACCTTGCAGGTCCAATAATGCTGAATTTCACTTTCCCAATTTTATTCATTGCTGCTGTGGGCTGTATATATCTGCATTTGGGAAAGAAAAGGTCTAGTGACACTAACATAGGAAGGTAGGGAATATTATGAGAAAAAAAACTTTTATTGAATCAAGATTACCATTTTTTTTACATTTTTCTCTGCTTAACTTCAACTTTTTGATATATTTTGATGATCTTCAAATGAACAGCAAAAAAGCGGCTCCCAAATTCGGGTTCTTGAAGCGACCAATGATCGTTAAGGGGCTCGGGATTGTTACATTGACTGAGCTAGCTTTATTCACTATGTTCATTGCTCTTGATGTCTGGTATTTCTCATGCTATGTGAGATACTGGTTTAAGCAAGTTCCTCTACTCCAAATGCAACGACGCGAGCAAGTGTAAGCAACTTTTCTTTGCTCGTACCCCTTCACATCTTATATTTTTTCGCATAATATTTTCATTTGATTTACTGGTTAAGCAAGTTTCTCTACTCTCCACGACACAAAGTGAAAGTACTGTAAATGACTTTACTTTGCTTGTCTTCCTTTCACGTCTTATATCTTTTCTTTAAATTCGATTCACATAAAATTTCTGTGTCACTTTTGGCAGGTGGCAAACCAAGTTCGATAGAGTGGCCATAGTGTTTGGCCTAGCAGGGAATGTATGTTTATCATTTCTATTCTATCCAGTGACAAGAGGGTCATCCATTTTGCCCATGTTGGGGTTAACTTCTGAGGGTAGCATCAAGTATCATATGTGGCTTGGAAATATAGCCATGGCCCTCTTTACTATTCATGGTTCCCTTTATATTGTCTACTGGACTCTTACTCATAGATTATCTGAGGTACAAATTTCTTCCCTTTTCTTTCAAGAATTTGAGTTAGGAAATAATTGTTGCAATTTTGGTTTTTGAGAGTTGAGAAACATTGATAACAAGTTTTGTCGGCAACAAAAGACAAAGTAATTCTACAAATCTTGATAATGAAGATAAATTCCTTTATATTCGAAGCAAAATCGAAGATTAATTATTATAAGAAAACCGGACACTCTATATTCAATTATCGCTATCTATGATTAAGATCATTATTTCACAAGAAAAATCATAAAACAATACGTGAAACATCAATATAAAGTATTTTATATTAACTTCTAATCAAGATGGTTCAATGGTCACTTCATCAAATCAAGATCGAAAACTTTAATGTCACTACCCAATCATGGCGAAAATCAAAGGAAATCACTTTATCCTAACTTAGTAAACTTGCCTAATGATACTCTGATTTGAAAAGAATGAAAAACACACAGAAAATCATGTGAATGGGCGAGTCATTTCATTTGAATTAATTATATTTAAAGTGGGACATCCCGAAGGTGGTCATTTTTGGACCCTTGTTTTTTTTCCCCGAAAGTTTAGGTAAAATTTAGACTTTTCGAACTTACGATGTTAGTCAATTAATTGATCATCTCATTTTAAAACCTTCCAACTTAAGAGACTATGATTTTCTTTGATCATAATTATATATTTAACAGGTGTTTCGAGTTATTTTATCGATGTTGTGACACGTATAACGTTTATGAATGAATAATGGCTAGACTTATTCCTTCGGAAGTGGTCGAGTTGGTGGAGCATGTGAACGCGGAGATTGAAAGTCACGAGTTCGAATTCCCTGCCAACACTTCCTCGGTCGAGCTCGTCGCACCGGACTTGCATAGTGCGATTTATTTCTCCCGTGTTGTTTGCGCGCTACTACACATGAAGCGAAGTTTACCCAGTACGCACTCATGAATAGTGACTGCGAGTTCCTACGTTAACAAAAAAAAAATGACTAGACTTTGAATTTAAGATTTAACTACGTTTCTCTTTTAATTATATCTAAATGTCAATCCTAAATTACGCAACATATCCCGTTAAGATAAACAAGTATATTTTTTTTCAACTCTTTGCACACAAAATAAACATTCTTGTCATTTAATGAATACGTGATGTGTGATCTATAGCTATCGTCATTCACACGCATGCCCACTAATTTAGGGAGTCAAATAGGGTATCCAATTTCTCTATTCAAGAAGAGCCCACTTAGAGAATCTTAACCTACATAGAAGAGTGGCAAACCAAGTGTCCAAAAAAAGAAAAAGGCCCTTAGTGTTATCACTAAAGGTTGATTTAGAGAACCTTTTTTCATTGTCGTTAGTCCTTTCGGTTCATCATGGAATTCCCTCAGTTTGGGACCATGAAATCATGGCCATTAATCAATCAAGATAGGGTCACAAATTGGCTCATTTTTCAAACAATTTTTGTGGGCCATTAATCATAATGAGTGCTTCAATTATACCAATTGGACTATGACTTGTCTGAACAAAATATCGAATGATATTTTTCATTTTTCTTCAATATATTTGATTTGTTAGAGAACACGAGTTGTGATTTATGTCACTTTATTATTCGAAAGGAAAGTAAAGTGGTACATAAACTCAAGTCGTTTGCTATCTCAGTGGAACATACTGTAGAAGTGATTAATTATATCTTACATCATTGGTTGTTTGTAGTTACGTGCGTCAATTTAATGAGATTTTTGAAAATTAAAATATTTGAAGTCTTAAAATTAGAGTATTAAATAAGAAATGATGTCATTGTCACATAATAACTATTGAAAATCCCCCCCCCCCCCCCCCCCTTTTTTTTTATTATTATTTTGCCCTTATAAGTGATTATGAGAAAGTAATCGGAGTGGTGTAATTATCTTTGAAAAGATTAAACTTTTATTTTAATTTCTTTAAGCTGGGAACTTTTGATAAGCGGATATATGGGTTGGTGGGTCAAGTCAACTTGTTTATGATGAAAATTTGCTTCGACCCATTTTCTAATATGGGCCGCACTTTTGGGCTAAGAGAGCCCAATTTCCCTTGACGGATTCCGAAGCCCATCTTCCAATAAAAATCCCAAAAATTATTTGCTTACTCTTAGTATTAGTAGCATAGGAAAAATGAACACTTTGAGTGATATTTATAATGGATTTATAATTCCCTAAAATCAAGAAAAAAATGTTTGACAACATTAATGTTTTTCCATTGGAAATAATAATTCATAAATAAAGATGTGTTTTTTAGGGCGTGTTCGGTATAGATTAAAATTGAAAAACTAACCGTTATTTTTGACTTTTATTAGACGAGTGGGACCTAACAACGGCTATATTTTCAATTTTAATTGAATTAAAATCCATACCAAACAGGCCTCTAGTAGTGTTTGATGGATGAATAATAATGAAGAACTTTTGTAATTTTAATTAGTACTTGTTATATTAAAATCTTTATAAAGCTTTATAATCGACTTGACTAGTGTGATTCTTGATAGGTCAATATAAAGCAACCCTAGATATGATTCTTTTTTCTTATCTATATACACGACTCATATACACGCGTGCGCGCAGATACACACTTCTCTAACTTATTCTTATGAATTTATGCAGATGCTCAAATGGGATCAACATTATGTTGCAAATGTAGCTGGAGAACTAGGGTTGTTATGTGGACTGGCTATGTGGATGACAACATACCCTAATATAAGAAGAAAAATGTTTGAGCTCTTCTTCTACACTCATTATCTCTACATTCCCTTCATGGTTTTCTTCATTCTACATATTGGCATTGGTTTTGCCTGCATTATGCTCCCTGGTTTTTATCTTTTCATCATCGACCGCTGCTTGAGATTCTTACAATCGAGACATAAAGTCCGACTTATTTGTGCTCGTGTTCTTCCATGTGAAACTGTTGAATTGAATTTCTCCAAGAGTCGAGGTATGACTTACATATCAACAAAAAACACACATATATGGAACACGATATTTGTTAAATAAGTCTATTGCAATTATATCGTATCTATAGCGTTATGTAGGACAAACCACGTGAACATGGCCTTGAGGGTTCGACCTATTTCGGCCTTCAGGGACAGGGCCCCACGTATAGCCCTTCAAGTTTTTCTAAATTTTTACTTTTTTTGAATCTAAATCATGCTCACTCTCGACCTATCTATCTTATTATTTACTCAACCTAATAAAATATTTCAAAACTTATATCCTTATAAGTGAAATTTATTAGGCATCGCCAAACATTCTTAGGTTATCCTTCATTTATGTATTCTCATATCACATCGATGAATACTCATTTTACACAGAAAAATATTATACGAGTCTCCTTTGACAACATTTCGTTCGTTCCCCCAAAAAGAAACGCTTCCTTATAAATCCAAAGTCCATACCATAGGAAAGTTTTCGAAAACTCAATTTTATGTCCTCACCTTTGTGCTTAAATAGCTACTTTAAAATCTAATGAGTTATTTACTATTGAATTTCTAAATTTTCTCTTGCAGCTTTGAATTATAGTCCAACAAGCATAATGTTCATAAATGTTCCCAGCATTTCAAAGCTGCAGTGGCATCCTTTCACTGTTACTTCAAACAGTAATTTGGAACAAGAGAGGATTAGTGTTGTCATCAAATGCGAAGGAAATTGGACTAAAAATCTCTATGATTTGATTTCATCTCCTTCTTCTTCGACTAATCGTCGTCTTGAAGTTTCAGTAGAAGGACCCTATGGACCTGCATCTACAAATTTTCTCAGGTTAGTTTACATGCTGTGCTCGAATGCACATACGTGCTATATATCTTCTAAATCGAGTTGTTGCAAATAAAATATAAATAAATAAAGTTCACTTCTTAATTTCCTCTGACTTTAAGTTGTCACACGTAGACTAACATATGTATATGTATATGCATGTACACGCGTGCATTCCCGTAATTGATGTGCGTGCTGGACTAACGGCGATGAAATTCAAATGGTTGCAGGCATGACATGCTGGTGATGGTCAGTGGTGGAAGTGGAATCACCCCTTTCATATCAATAATCAGAGAGCTAATCTACATCACTTCCACAACTCAATCCCATAAGATTCCCAAAATCAAATTCATAACTGCATTCAAGAATTCTTCACACCTGTCCATGTTAGACCTGATTCTCCCAATTTCTGGCATTGCCTCATCAGAATCTTGCTCCAATTTAGACCTTCAAATTGAGGCCTACATAACAAGAGAAAAAGGGCATCCAAAAGACAAACCACAGACCCCACAAACTGTATTTTTCAGGCCTAATCCATCTGATGCACCCATATACCCCACTTTAGGCCCCAATAGTTGGCTTTGGCTATGTGCAATAATTTCATCATCTTTTGTTGTTTTTCTCACGCTTCTTGGAGTTTTCACTCAATATGTTATTTACCCTATTGATCAAAACACCAATAAGCTCTATTCTTATCCCAAGAAGGCTTTGATGAACATCCTTTTCATATGTTCTTCGATTGTTTTAATGGCCACCGGTGTGTTTCTGTGGAACAAGAAACGGAATTCAAGCGAAGCCAAGCAGATTTTAGACACGGAAGAATCAGTAACTGGTCGATCTGCATTTGGTGAAGATGGGAGAGAATTGGAAAGCCTTCCTGAACAATCTGTTATCAAATCTATCAATGTGCATTATGGTCGAAGGCCTGACCTCCAGAGTAAGAAACCTCAAATTTCTTACACCCTGTGACGTAATTGACTATTATTCTCGTACGAACTTAGTTTTCAAAAACTACAAAAATATCCCATCAATATTTTACAATCTCTTCTTTCTATTGAAATGGGATTTAATTTGATATGGGAAATTTTGTAGGAATATTGTTGGAGAGCAAAGGATCAAACATTGGTGTACTTGTTAGCGGCCCTAAAAAAATGAGGCACGATGTTGCGGCCATATGCTCTTCTGGTTTGGCAGATAATCTTCATTTCGAGTCCATCAGCTTCAACTGGTGAGAGGTGATCTCGTAGTTTTTACGAAGTGGAGATGAAGATGTGAAAATAAATAAAAACAAATCTAGACGAGATGCATATGTGTATATATATATATATATATATATATTTTGTATTTGAAGCTATTTTTCACTAGAACATGTAGTAAAAACAAGCTCGAGTGGTGTGTGTAAAATAAATAATAGTATTTTGTGTAAAATACATGTTTGCATATACTGTTAGGAATTGCGAGGGCCCGGGACGGGGCAGGGCGGGCCCGCCCTGTCTCCCACGTTACCCATTTAAGGCAGGGCAATTGGGCAAGGCAATGCGGGGTGGGGCCCTTGCCCCATTTACTATCCCGTTTACTTTTTTTTTTTTTTTTTTGTTTTTGATATTTTTTTTTTTTT
>CAIGRR010183368.1:0-10108 GCA_903798365.1 Fraxinus sp. 1973-6204 | reverse complement strand
TTGTAGGTTTGTGGTATTGGTTTCATTGACAAACCAAAGAATGTATGACGTAGAGTGACTCCAATCAATCTATAACTGCCTTCGAAATGAGAATCTTCCTTTAGGTATCTAAAAAAAAAAATTCGGGGGCACTGCCCCCGAACCCCCGTGGGCCCCCCTAGTCCAACAGGCTGGCTCCGCCCCTGTCTTTGACCTTTACTCCATTTCTCAATCAGGAAATAAGAGGAAACAAGCAGTTGAAAATGAAGGGAATTCTATGTAGCAAGCCCAGGACGGTCAGAACACGAGAATTCTGATCAGGCAACTACCAGCCAGCTTGATGAGGGCAGTGCACGTGTTGAGAATAATGTGCAGATGGATCCTGTTTGTGAATTTGGACAAGGAGAACCTAATGATCAAATGCAAAAGGTTGCAACGCGAGGATGATTGGCCCTTTCATTGAGGTAGGCAGAAAAAATAAAGATTTGAATGTGGCTAAGGCACCGGTGGAAAAATGAATTACACCACAACCTATTGTGAAGGATAAAGTACAAAATAAGAAGTTAGGGGTAGATATTGATTCACCTAACTTGCAAGGAAATGTAGATTTTGAAGCTTCCAAAACGAAGCTAGCAAGTAATGAAAAGCTTAAAGATTAAAGCTTGAAGTGCAACCATCTAAAACTTTGAAGAAGGATAAGAAGAGGGAAAACACCCTCTCAGCTATATCATCATGAAGATTGCACCGTGGAACATAAGGGGTCTCCATCAACCTCTTAAACAAAATGGGGTTTGTCACCTCATTAGGGAACACAATATTGACGTTATGGCAATTTTGAAAACAAAACTTGATCATACGAGGTTCCAATGAGTTATGATGAACAAGTTTAGCGGTTTTTTTGTAAGCAAATAGTTTCTCTACGTAGCAAGCTGGTTGGGTTTTGATTTTGTGGGATCCTTCGAAGGTGAGATTGGAAATTATGGAGACTACTTCTCAAGTCATCCATTATCTAGCTACTTGCAAGGTAACATCAATTACTTTTCATGTTACCTTCGTTTATGGCTTTCGTACTATTGTAACCTGAAGGTCACTTTGGAGCAACATTATGGAGTTTGGGTCGAATCACTCTTTGCCTTGGTTGATTCTTGAGATTTTAACAGTGTTCTTAAGAGTAATGAAAGACGCAATGGAGCAGACGTTACCTCATACAAAACCTTGTATGGGACATTTCGAGGAAAGAGATTAAAGAAGCATTATTTAGTATTGGAGATGACAAATCTCCGGGGCCTAATGGTTATTCTTCATATTTCTTTAAGAAGTCTTGGGAGATTGTTGGGAGCAATTTCATGGATTCGATTGACGAATTTTTCTCCTCAAGGTCTCTTCTTAAGCAAACTAACCACATGTTCATTGCATTGGCACCGAAGGCTACTCATTCACCTACTGTTGGGGACTATCAATTGATTGCTTGTTGCAACGTGTTCTACAGAGTTATAACCAAGATTCTTGCTTCTCATTTGTGGCCTATTCTTGATACTATTGTTAGTCAAGCACAAGCTGCATTTGTGAAGGATCATACTATGATTGAAAATATTCATCTCGCTCAAGAACTTTTGAGACAATATAATAATAATAGAGTTGCTCCTAAATGCATTCTTAAGATTGATCTAAGGAAGGCATATGATTCGATCAATTGGGACTTTCTTAGATCCGTTCTTGAAAGGTTGGGATTCCCTAGAATATTCATCTATTGGGTGATAGAATGCCTTACTACACCTTCATATTCCATTGCACTAAACGATGGCTTGCACGGGTTCATTAAGGGGAAAAAGGGCCTTTGGCAAGGTGATCCTATTTCTCCCTTTTTGTTTGTGTTATGTCTTAAATATTTTTCAAGGAAGTTAAAGGGAGCAACCAAGAATAGCGATTTCAACTATCATCCAAAATGTGGTCCCCTAAAGATTACGCAATTGGCATTTATGGATGACTTGATGTTTTATGCTAGAGGAGACGTAACTTTTGTGCGCATCTTGATGAATTGTCTATCTCACTTTGGGGATAATTCAGGACTAAAGATGAATACTGCCAAATCTAGCCTATATACAGCCGGAATTCATGGGCAAGAGTTGGAGGATATCCAAGAGTTAACGAATATACCGAGGGGTTCAATGACATTTCGTTACTTGGGCATTGCACTTGCAGCCGGAGAACTCAAAGTCAGCTCTTATGCTCCATTTATAGACAAGATTTCAGCATATATTTGTTCATGGACAAGCTCATCGATGTCCTATGCGGGGAGAGCCAAACTTGTAATATCTATGCTTCAAGGTGTTAAATGTTTTTTGTTGTCTATCATATCGATCCCAACTACAGTTACTTCGAGAATTATTACACTTTGCCGAAACTTTCTTTGGGGATCTAAAAAGCCGTTGGTAGGATGGACAAATGTTTCCTTTCCGAAAAGTGAAGGGGGCCTTGGATTAGAGACATCAAATGCTGGAATTCTGCTTTGCTTGCAAAATCACTTTGGAACATCCATAACAAGAAGGATTCACTTTGGGTTGTTCATTTTATTGGTTGGCTATGGACACTATTATGGAAAATGCTATGTACATGTAGCATTTCCCACATTTTACTTGGCCAGTAAAGAGTAATGTATACATCAACTTGTAATAAGCTTTTACAATTTTGTGGTAGCAGATAGTACTTTGAACCCACCAACAAAATCAAAATTTATAGTAAGAGGGGAGGTTTTTGAAAATTTTGGATAAGGAAGGGGTGTCTTTTTTATTCTCATAAACCTTAGGGGTGTCTTTGTAATTAAATATTGTTGAAAAAATAATGTTACAGAACTCGTAAGCCCAACATAAAAATATCTTTTATTTGTAATTTTGTACCGATAATCTTATAATTATATCTGAACAGCTTTCTTCTTCAAATTCCGACTTTGTATCTGCATTCACCACCGCCATTTGACCGCTTGGAAGTGGTAAGAACTACTCTGTGTGTGTGTGAAGAAACAAGAAATGAAATCCATTTTTCTTTGCTCAATTACATGGTATAATTCTACAACAATGATTTTTTTTATTTTTTTTGGGAAAATTCATAAAAACATCCACACAGCTTTCTTATTATCTAATCCTACAGTAATTCTGAGAGCTTATTTTGCTTCTTTTTTTTTTTTGGGTGATTTATTGGTGCAGATATTGTTTATATTAAAGGAGAAACGAAATGGATATGTCTTGTGTTTATGGGCAATATCCCAATTCTACCTTTGGGAAGCCCACCGCCTCTCCAAGTTCACTCTTTACGGCTCAGTTTCTAGTAGTGCCTCAAAATAGCGGAATCCGTATTACTAATATCAAATTCTCGCCTCGTATAATTGCGTCTAGAGCAGCATTGGATTCAAAGGACTTTAATGTGGATGTTGAGCTAGGCAATGATACATTCGCAAGTACAAGTAATAGTAGTGGTGGTGGCAATCTGAATGGGAAGGCTGCCAAAAGGTCAGGGACCACAGCCAGAGGACGCCGGTTGTTGAGGGTTCGAGAGGAGAAGAGGAAGCGCGAATATGACCATCTCCGTAACTATCCTGCTTGGGCAAAGTCATTCTTTCTCCTCTCATTACAATTTTGTTGATTGCAATTTTGCAATGCAATAAGTGAATGAGTATTTTACTTGTGTTAAGTGCAGGGTGTTGGAAGATGCTTGTAAAAATGATTCGGAGCTTCGAGCTGTTCTGGGAGATAGCATTGGTAACCCAGAACTTATGAGAAAAAGAGTAAGTTACAGTTTGTTCAAATTTTGTCCAACTGTATGATGAGTTTGAGTTGGTTTTGTTTTGTACTACTAAATGCTTTACGCTTAGTTGATAGATAATGTTTGGTAGATTACTGAGCCACTCTCAGTAGTTGCACTATTTGATGGAATGAAATGTTTTTTTCCAATTAATAGAAAATCGGCTATGTTAGGAATTCAAGAGTCCAATTAACTCTACTACAAACAGTCATAGAGATACTCTAAAAGCATATCCACTATGCTGTTTGTTAATAGTTTGATTATTGCCTAGATTATAAGCCACGCTCTTACTACCGTCTATTGTCTATTGATTGACTTTAGGGAGTAATGGTGCAGCTTAGATACACCATAGCTACTGGGATTGACAAAGGTTAGAGAAAGGTGAACCATGACTAACATGTATCAACGGAGTTAGAAATTGTATAATAACTTTTTGTTTTGACAGAATTAGAGGATCCAATTTGATTTATGACGCATATTGAGTTCAGCAGTTGACTCTGCTATGTATTTCGATGGTCATACCTTGAAAAATGTTTAACAAAGTTGTATAGATTTGTTAGTGAGCTTGGACTGGGGTTCGTATAATCTCCCTTGTAATTCGCGCAGGGCATTTTCAAAGGTGTTTTCTTTGTGTTTCACTGTCAATTGTAAACCTGAAAAGGGTTGGATTGACATGTAAAGAAATTGTTTGAGTACCTGGGCATATGCTGTAAAAGAATCGACCTTTAGCTTTTGTTTTTGCTTCAAAACCAGTGATTTCATCTTTTCTTGAAGCATAAAATTCTCTATTCATGAATTTTGTTCTTGTGTTTAAATTCTGTAACCTGCTGTTTATATTGTTGATAGGTTGAAGAAAGAGTTCGACAGAAAGGGCAGAATTTTCAGAAATCCAAAACAGGATCAGTCCTTGCCTTCAAAGTCAGCTTTAGAGAGTAATGCACCTCTTACGTAGACATTTAGACAAACATGCATTCACTGTCCCTATCTGTTTATCTCATTTCAGTGCCTAAATTTGCACTGAACTCTCTGAAACTCCTTTCCGCAATATTATTCTTTTGCCTTTTTTTATTAATCAGAACTTATATCAGTGTGATTGTGGATCAAGTGAGGTAGTAGCTGCATCCCCATGATAGTGTTTCTTATATTTACCTTGGTGTTTGACTTTTATCTTAGAGTTTTTGTTCTCTGCTTATTAGTTAAACTGGATGTCAAGTTAGAGACTAATGGACAAATACACCGATTTTTAATTTTCCTTCATTCTTATATTATGGATAAACTATGTGTGTTTCATAAGTTAATCGAATTAGTCTTTAGTACTTTGGTCCATGGCTCTCATTTGTTTGCTTGTCAGGAAACATTTGCAGTTGAAAAACTAAATTGTCACTCTTTTACTTCAATGCTTTGATATGCCTCTGGAAGGCTATAGCAAGCAACCACTGACTGAGTTGGAAAAATGAAGAAAACATTTTTCGTTCTTGAGTAGTTACCTTCCATGTAGATTGCCAAGATACTGAAATGCCGACCACTTGTTGAAGGGAAGTTAAGGAGAAATCATAAAGAGTGCCTCTCTTCAACCAGATTGCTCAAAGACTAAATTCTAGACCTTTCATAGGAATGCTATCAAGGAGATATTATATATTTATAACTGTGCTTTTGATAGAGCTTTTCGCCAAAAGATGGTCATACTCCAAATTGAAATAATTTTCATTTTCTTAATCAACCAGGAAATTTCAGACTTGGGATAGGGGATTGGTTGATTGGTTTTTCACTGAACGCTGCTGTGCAGTTGGGGTAAAAACTTGTTATGCTTTATTGCATACAAATACTTAGCATTGGATAAATTGATATTTGACACATTTGAACTGCTGTAAAATTGCACCTATCCACATTTTTATGAAGGGATGTCTGTCCACAACTGCTTATTGTATTTTTTGGATAAGTTCAGGTCCTGTATCAACCTTCTGTTACCCATTTGGTACGCAATTATTGTTTGATCTCATTCTTATTCATTCTGCACTATTTACTATTCTAATTTTGGCCCTGCACCATCACAAAATCATAATACCCTGGTTAAAGCTTTTGAGTTTCTAGCATGCCATGTGGCATTATTTGCTGTTACTTTTATCATTTCTGAATTGGTTAAGAAAACCTTTACAACATAAAATTGTAAAGTGGAGGGAGAGAAGAGAACAATATAGTGTCATATCGTGGGTTTGTTTGGCATTCATCAAGTTCTCTTTAAATTATATGGGTTAGTAAATCCTTTAATCATTTTTCGGTTAATGTTTTTTCTATGATTATGACTTGAAAAGGAAATTCTTAAGGGCAATGCTTTATTATATATGTTCCTTTTTAATTTTTTGTAAAAGTAGCCTGTGTATAAATAGTATTCAATGTATTTTGATGCACTATAGACATGAATTTTCTCTGGATGAAGAAGAGAAGACACAAGTTGACCTGAATTTATGTGACAAAGTCTAACCATCATTGGTGCATATTATTGTACTGTGTTGCACTATCATTTTTTGGCACTTGATGCTTATTCAGTTTATATAATTGCCAGTTTTAATCCTCTAGATTCCTACATATGGTTTGAATTATATGGATCGCCGTCGGACCGAGATGTAGATCTTGTTGGTAGTGTACGTATATTTCTATTCTATTATTCCTATTCTACTATGTTCTTATTGACCATTAAAATTTCTGAAAAAAAAAATTCTTAATTTTTTGTATCTGCAAGATGCTATTTTACCTGAAGTGTTTGATAAACGTGGTTTTCTTATGTGACAGGTTATTCAGTCATGGTACGTGATGGGTCGCTTAGGTGCATTCAATTCATCCAATCTACAGGTTCCGTGTTTCTTAATTGCGTGCTTTTACTATGTTATTAGTATCTCCCTTTTCATTGTCGTCCTGATTGATTCGTGCTTTAAATACAGATATTAGGCATGTTTCTCTGCATTTTTGGCAATATCATGCTTACTCTAAGGGTCCGTTTGATTGCAAATGTGGAAAATGGGTGGAAAGAAAATATTTTACAGGGAATTGAATTGCCTAGAAATTGTTTTATTGAAAATTATAATTAATTGTGTTTGATTGGTATAATTTTCCACCTGGTCCGTTTGACTTTGTTTTTCGTGAAAATTGTCAATTAAAGAGATAAAATTCTTACAATTGGGGATAAAATTTGTTTAGATTGCCAAAAAATAAAAAATTTGGTGTTCGTTTGGTTTTGTTTTATATGAAAATTGTCAATATAAAGAATAATCTTTTTTACGATTGTGGATGGATTTTGTATCCATTGCCAAAAAAAAAGGAAAAAAAAATTTAAAGTAACCAGGTGCACGTGTTGTGGGGGTGGAATTTGTTTTCCAAGGCAAAATTTCCTATTTCCATTTTCCATGGAAAAAAGTGGCTATCAAACATAGCATAAATTTTCCCCTTTCTTTGTCGAAGAACTTTGCACTTAAATTTCTGGCTAAAACTTTAAGCATTGGTCAAATTGAATAGTTTAGTTTCATGATCTCAACAACGTATACGCGAGGACTAGAAGTTGTAAGGATATTCACATTCTATATGCTAAAATAGACTGGACCTACATTTTTAACCTTCTCATTACATCACCAATTCACTCGTGATCAGGTGAAGCAGATCCGTCATTAGCTTTATATGGCTCCTTTCCTCCTCCCTAGATAACTGTTCATGTAGGATTTCAAACCGACCTTCCCTTGAAAGCCCTTTCCCAGTTAGGATTTTTATTTATTTTCTATTGGCAAATGAAGAAATATAAGCCATATTTTTATTATTGTGTCAAAAGTATTGATAGTAATACAAAATATATACGGCTGGCTTCTGTTCACATATCTAATTATTTTGAATCTCGAATCCTATACATGGAGAGCAGGCATAAGACCTGGATTTGAGTTTTGCCGCCTCCCATTTATACAGTAATTGGGCAGGGGTCAGACCTATAATAAAAATGAATCGACCACGTGAGGGAGTGAGTTGAAGACTAAATTTAAATAAATAAATGTGTTCCCTCTCTAACAGTTTACATGGATGAGTTTTTCCGCCTTCTATTTGTTAAAAAGTTGTGCACGTGTCAGACTTTCTATAAATTGAATTGAGCCAATTATTGTTACTCTTAATTGTCAGAAACATGTAACTCAGTTTTTAATTATTTCAGATGGCAAGTTCATCCATGGAATACAATCCTTTGTACGATGCAGATAAGGGTTTTAAGGTGATGCCTTCATCGTTCCATGATATAAGTAATGTTGAATTCCAGGACAACTGGGGCAGGATTTGGTATGAGTTTTCTGATTGCACTTTTGATGATCACATATCAAATTAGATTCCTCCGATTTTCACTAGGATCTTATTTCCATGGATATGATAACAGGGTAGACCTTGGAACGGCTGATTTCTTTTCAATCGACGTTCTCCTCAATTGCTTGACTGTATTAAGCTCAGAGTAAGCCTTTGATTTCGAGCAAATTCTATGGTGGCACATTAGCATATGGGTTAATCCATTTGTACATAATGGTTTGTACATAATGGATTACCCCCTTTCACATAATGCGCGGGACCCGCGTGTATTTAAAAATTCCGACAATGTGGTCCTGATCCTCATTGTGAATAGTATGTAAAAGATTCGATAAAAAAATTCGGTACATGCAGCATAATCCTTAGCATATATGCTCTCTTCAACTTTGATTGCTATTTTTGTGGCAGGTATTTGGGCATTCAACAGGTAGTTTTTGGTGGGCGCAGAATGGGAGATTGGGAAGAGGGGATGACTAGTCCTGACTATGGCTACAAATACTTCAAAATCTGAAAGCCTTTTGCACGAAGAAACAATTTTCCATTGAATGAGGGGGCGGCAAAAGAAATGCTCTAACATGGTGGTGCTCAAACCCACAAGGATAAGGCGATGAGCCTTGAGCTCGACTGACTAAAAACTTGCGTCGCCTATGGAACATTGAGCATTCCAATCTAGTATGAATTTTTATGTAATGATTTTTTAGAAGCTGACAATAATGCTTGCAATTTTTCAGCTCTTTTTTATGTTAAAAAATCAATTTGCAGTTGCTAAATTGCTTCTATATATTCAGCTCAAATGATTCACTCTCCAGAATGCAATTTGATTTAGTTTTGGTACAGGGGTTGAAGTAGGGCGAAAATTTATATATACAAGTAAAAAAATAAGGCGATAATCGCACATTAATATTTTATTTCAGGAATTATATTCTTTGTATCTATTATTTCTTCAAATTTTTCGACGGGCTGAAAGTTTGGTGATGGAGTTCGATTTTGAAATATGCTAAGAGGCTGATATTTATTATTTAATGTTATTCTTTCTTATAATAATAATTTATTTTTTGCATTTTAGTTAAGTGAGAGCGTCTACGTTGTTACTCATATTTTAGGGTTTTCTGTTCAAGTACTGTCTTTTTATTGTTTTTGGTTGGCCGATTGTTGAATAAAAATATTATATATATATAATGTTTTTACATTTCATTGTTATTGTGAAAAACGTCCATATCTTTCATTTTTTGGCATTTTGACATTTACTTTCACATTTCATTGTTCAAAAGGTATTTTTCATCTATTTTCTTAATTAAAAATTATGAAATAACGAATATGTCATTCTCTTTATATAAAACAAAAACAAAAAGAAAAAACTAATTACAACCACGCTTTCAATTTTTTTTTAAAAAAATGCAAATGAGTCCCAAATAAATCATTAAAAGGGAAATTAGTAAATAATGTCTACATCTTTCATTGTTATTGCGAAAAAGTCCATACTTTTTTGGCATGTTCATCCTTAGTTACACATTTGATTGTGCAAACCATTATTTACATTCATTTTCATTCAATTTCTCAATAAAGAATTGTGAAATAATGAATATACTCTTCCATTCTAAAAAATTCGAGATTATAATTGCAATTATTTTTTCTTTTTCCTTTTGTTTGATTTAAGGAGAAGGGAATATTCGTCATTTCACAATTTTTAATTCGGAAAATAGTTGAAAAGAACATTTTGTGCAATGAAATGTGGAAATAATGGTGAAAAATGCCCAAAATTGAATTCCACAATAACAGTGTAAGGTGGGAATGTAAATATTAGGAGATGATTTTGTTGTAATATTCGATTGAAATCAATAGAATATGCTAGCTATATCATCGTTGTTTAGCATGAGATGAGACCTTGAAAAGACTAAAAGAAAACCATGTACTGGTTTAGGTAAATCCATTTTATAGAAAAAAAATTTGATAAATCGAAATATTTCATAACTTTGTTAACTTGACCAAAGTTATCTTTGAGGAT
>CAIGRR010183363.1:0-10382 GCA_903798365.1 Fraxinus sp. 1973-6204 | reverse complement strand
GGAAAAATTGTCGGAATCGGAACAGTCGTCGGAACAATCGCCGGAGAAGAGTGGTGGTCGGAACGGTCGCCGGAATAGTCCCCGGAACGGTAGGGGGTAGTGGAGGTGGGGTGAGTTAATTATATTATTTAATAATTAATTAATAAAAATATTTTTAAATAATAAATAAATACCTGAATTTTGCATTTTGAAACTTGACACCTGAAAAATGAATTGTGTCAAAGTTAACACTTGACTTTTGAATTCTTCCCTTGATTTTTTTTTTTTATATATATATTTTTTTCCTGATTCAAAATGTTACTTTTCCCATAAAATCTTTACTTATTTAAGAAAAAGAAATTAAACTTAACTTTTTTTTTTTCAAGCTTGGTCAAACATGCTGAAATAACTCATTTAGTCTTCATCTAGGTTATTAGTTCTTATTATGAATGTGGCCCTAGCAAAGTCCCTTCTATTCACGCGATAAAAGATGTAGTTAAGGATAAATTATGATGAGATAGTTCTTTAATATTGTATCAGGATTCAGGACCACACTTTCATTTAGTCAAAGCAAGTTAAGAACAATGGAGCTCACTAACGTTACTATATCACTTATTTCATTTACTTTACTCCGTTTGTTACTATCAAAATACTGTTGGAAAATTTGACACGTACATATAAAATATCTTGTATACAAATCTTGTGTAACCAAAATATTATCTTGAGATTTGCATATAGTACATCAACCTAAAGAATAATCTAATTCGATGAACGGCTTCATATTTCATTTATGCAGAGAATGTTTTTGAATATCTTTTGTCCTTGTCAAAGCATCTTTCACATCATCATCTAGTTTGACTTAAATTGTGGTTCCTAGGTAAAAGTTGGAATTGATTTTGTACATACATACTACAAGCAAGGTCAAAATTTAGATCAAATATCATCGTTGATTCATTGACAATCGTGGTCCAATATTATCGGGTTACTTTTATTAGCTATTAGGAATCTTGGGTAGGACCCCAAATATCATTGTTGACTCATTGACAATCGTAGTCCAATATTATCGGGTTACTTTTATTAGCTATTAGGAATCTTGTGTAGGACCCCACCTTATTATTTCCGTGAATTTGAAACGAGATATATTTTCTTGAAAGCGAAGATTCGATTTGATGAATATTTGAAAAGGTTAGCATTGTGATAACTAATCATATAACTATTAACAAAAATAAATAAATTAAAAGATCAATTTACTACTCAGAAACAATAAATTCAGACTGATGCTATGTTCGCCTTCGGAGAAGATAAGTAATTTGCATGGACTGCCAAATCTAAAACCATATCTCGAGCAATGGAATTACCTCATCTGCTTCGATCAACGGCGAGCATTTACTTTAGAAACATTATTGCACATGAAGGAAACTTTGAGAATAGAGGTGCATCCAGCCTCTTGATTTTTTTTTTCCTGCATTCTTCTTTAGAGTAATCATATGTTGTTTATAATTTGTTCATTGTCAACCAATACGTGACGAATGATAACTACCCTTAACACAACTTCGAGAGATGGTAACTTATTTGAACATATTAATTTTGAAATTCGAATCCGCATTTGACCTTTACTCATTTGAACTTAACACTTAGGATTCCACCTTAAAAGTTAACTTTATTATGATAACCAGATCAAACTCTATAAATGTTATTTATTTGGGGGATATTATCCTTAATCAATATGATTATTACACAAGGTTTAGCATGCTGCATTATCCTTTTTCTTTTGGCATATTTATGAACTCAAATCTAAATAGAATTCTAGTTGACAGACTCAATGACATGGGGGAACACGTGTCAACAAAAAATTGGACAGTTCGATAAAAAATAAATCAATCAAATGCTGCCACCCTATCCCTGTCAAAAGCCCCTGTTCAAGGAGCATTATTCATATTCAACAAGATAACTGCAAATATCTCACACATTTCTCTTCTTTTATCTATTTATTAAATCTAATCCAACATATTGTATGCTGGACGAAGTGGGTGGACATTAAGCTCATCTTTAGTATATATATATATTAAAATTTCAAATTCAAGTAAAAAATTAATTTTAACCACACATTTCATAAAATTTACAATTTTTCAACCATATATTTAATCAGGGACGGATTTAGCCCTTTTTTTTTAGTACAAAAAATTTTCTTACGTATTAGTCCGGCCTGTGATCTGTCCCTATATTTAATCAATTTTTATCAAAATTTACTAAAATTTTATTTTTAATTTCTACGCAAGAGAGGCTAAAACATGTCCACATGCACGGAATATCCAACAAGATGTTATGTCAATTTAAAGTCCCTACCATTAACATGTAGCTTTCCACTGACTCGTGTTTGCAGCACTTTGCTTTTGACCAAATTGAGGTTTGACGAATCCTATGCTTTTCACGTCTCTAGTGTCGGGACAAAGGGAAAGAAAGAAAAAAAAAAAAAAATGTGTATTTTGCGAAGAATCATGTTACAGCAACATAATGATTGACATAATATTTAATTATTGGACTATTTTAAATACAATCAACATCTCCATCAAATCACTTGTTGCCAGTTGGAATTGTGTCACCACATCTACTACAAATTTTTGTCAAAGTTAGAAATTCCATTTTGGGAATGTTCACGTAATAACTAGTCCCTTTTATTTAAGCTTTGACCCTCAACTTCGCATATTCATATGATTCAACATAACATATTCATTTCAAACAGCTTCCCTCTCTCTAAGCAAGCCGAGGTTTTCCTATGTATACACGTGTCAAATGAACTCATAATTTAATAATACCAATTGTATACAAGATTTGATCTTGGAATTTCATTTCTTAAATGTATAAATGGAAACCAAGAGAGAAAGAAGGAACAAGATAACACAATTGCATGCCATACATAATTTGACGTGCCTCTCTTTGGTCGTCGATACAGAGTGTACCTAAGACGTGCGAGCATTCCCACAGCAAAAGTTCCACGAGGAAACAAAACCGTTATCATATGTTTGATACTCAATATTAGACAAGATTGGACATCAAAATAAACAAGATTTTTTTATACTGTATAGTGCTTTTGGGTACTACGTGCCAAACATAGCCTTAAAGTCAAGCCAAGAATCTAAGAAGTATGTTAAGGACCTTGTAATTTCAATGAAACCATACAAAATACAGATGAGACATACACTTGGTTTGACATTCCAAACAGAGTGGTGCTGGACCAGAATCTTTATATTCTCAAATGGATATCTTTGCAGAGGCTATCTGAATATGTAGGACCAATTTCAGTCAAAAGATAGTCCTGCCGAAATTCCCAGTCAATACTCCTCACAATTGGTTCCCTCTGCTTGATTGAAGGATACACATTACACACAGTGAAAAATGTAAAGCAGAAAGATGGAAAAGAAATTAACCTTTCATTGAATACCTTATCTCCTGCAACAATTACTTTTCCAAAAGGATACAGATAAAACCTCTGTTTGGAGGAATGATTTGAACTTTTATGCCCACGTGCAATCTTTTTATCATACGTCGAATCACGGCTGTACATCAACTTGAATGTTGTCCAATCACCAGTCCACAATTTAACACGACCATAGTATTTATGCATAGCAAACGCAAATGATGTAGGATAATTCTTTACACTGTTGTTATAGTAATCTAGACATTCCACCGATAACTAATAGGCTTAAAAAAATACACACATTAGCCATAAGCAAAAAAAAAAAATAAAAAAAAATGCTGTTTCTGGGTAGACAATCAATAGCAAGTTGGCAAACTCCGAATTTTAGATGTGGGCGGATATGATAAGACATGGTAACAATGGAAATATTCTACTAGCTCATATTGTGGGCCATAAAGCAGATTACCACGAATTTTTTGCGTTTGGTTGGTGTGGGTGGTACTACCAGGTGAATTATGAACATCGTCAAGACTGGTGTAAATGATGGCCTTGAGGAATCTTTCGATGCACAGTTTGAAAAGAAAAAGTTCCCCAACAGCAAATATAAATACCTTCACATGTTCACTTCTTCCTCAAGTTCTCATAGTTCTCAAGTGAAGCTCTGAATCACTAGGAATACCATCAATCAAACATGGACAACAGGTATGAGTCTTCCGAGAGTCTAAGGTACATTTTTAATTCCACATGCACTCGTGCATTCACACGTACATTTGTTACATAGGATGCATTGCCCAAATACGGCAAAATGTGCATCCTGGTGGATGTTATATTACATCTAATAAATTTTGTGACCAGGAACAAGTGTGCTGCATGCTATAGACAATTCAATAAAATGGAGCATTTAGTTGAACACATGAGGACGTCATATCATTCAGCGCATGAACCCATGTGTGGAATTTGTAGAAAGCATTGTCGATCCTTTGAATCTCTAAGGGAGCATCTTATAGGTATTCTTCAATCTCCTTGAAGCTATAACATGTTCTGTGTCATTTAAGATTTGGCTTCTAAGTCTAACACTTGTTGATTTCCTATACAGGACCTTTACCAAAGGTAGAATGTGAAAGGATATTTAAGGAACAAGGATGTGATCTTTGTTTAACCATCCTTAGTAGCCGTAATGCTCTCTATGTCCACCGAGAGACATGCCAATTCTCACGTGGCAACAATATGGTAAAGATGCTCAAACTAGAATTCTAACTATATTTTTTAAACTTTTCAGCCTAAAATCTGTACAAAATTAATCTTGTTGGATTTTCTCTTACAGGGTCTGACATATCGAATGGCAAACTTGGGCATCCAGGATGATTTGAATATGGATAGTAATAGAGCAAGAGTGGTTGCACTTGCTTGCAAAATGGTAGGAGGTGGTAGTGATGGCTCCTTAGATCTTTGTGCAAGGGTTTGCCTCATTGATGAATACGAAAAGATAATCTTTCATACATATGTGAAGCCACATCTTCCAGTCACGAACTATAGGTAATGGAATCTTTACAAAAAAATGGTAAATTGTGTCACGAGTATATTTAGACTAAACTTGAAATCTTGAAACTTTTAGGTATGAAACAACAGGCATAAGACCAGAATTTTTACGGGATGCTGTGCCACTAAGGCAAGTGCAAAGAAAGATTCAAGATTACTTATGTAATGGGGAGCCCATATGGCAGATCCGCTCCAGAGCTGGAAAAGCTAGGATCCTAGTAGGCCATGGATTGGATCATGATTTGAAAAGCCTAGAAGTAGAGTATCCGCAGATGATGAGGAGGCAAGTTCTCTCAGCAGAACCAGCATATAACTAAAAACTTCTATGTCATAAATTATTACACTCAATGACTCGAAATCTGAACCAGCACACGACTAAAGACTTCTATATCATAAATTGTTGCACACGGTGACTAGTTGCGGTTTTCCACAAATTAAGAGTTAGGCTGATCATTTTTGGTTGCTCAAGAACAAAGAAAAATGAAGTTGAAATGGTTTCACCAATCTGAGATTTTCTGTGCAGGGATACCGCAAATTATCCTCCACTGATGAAAACAAGCAAGCTCAGCAACTCACTTAAATATTTAACGAAAGCATACCTTGGGTAGTAGCTTTGCTACAATTTCTGTCTCTTTTCATTTTACTCATCATAATCCTGGGAGCATGACAAATTTTCCTTTTACAGATATGACATTCAAACCAGTATTCAAGATCCCTATGAAGACTGTGTTGCAACAATGAGGCTGTACAAGAGGATGAGGTCACAGCGTCATAAAGTGGAAGACTATCCGCTTGCTTCAGACCCACAAAATCGAAACAATTTTGCAGCATGGAGGCAAAGCGAGCTTGAGAGGATGGCTCCGGAAAAGATGTTGGAAATCTCAAGGTCTGATTACTATTGCTGGTGCTTAGACTCTAGCAGCTAAGGAAGGAAGTGAATTGCGATTGAAGTGCTTCTCTAACTTGCCAGCACATATTAGCATGACAGCCAAACATGGAATTTTATGTCACCAACCAGACCAAGCTTTTTTTTTTAAAACTAAATGCTAAGTTAAATTTAATTCGCTTCAGGGATGATATGTAGGGATAATAAGCTATTGCCACTAATTGGACGACACTTTCTAAAGGCAATTATAGGATTGCAAGATTGCATTATGTCAGTTGTTATCTTAGAATTCTCATGGTTGTATCAGTACGATTTGATGTTCAATAAAAAGTATTCACAACACTGTAGCTGTAACGAAACAACAGCATTATGTCATCAGTTCACACTTTCATGAGATTTACTGAACTAAAGTGACAGTATTTTTTGGAGTTCTACTTGGGCTTTAGAACGTGTCAAACTAAAATTAAACACCACAAGGATGTACAAATATGCTCACTTCGTTTCTGTTCAATGATGCCAGTAGAAATGTAAGAAAGGTGTGTATTTTTTTTTTTATTTTACAGAAATAATAGAAGAGAATAGATAATGCATTCCAATATCTTGGCGGGAGAGGGGAAGAATTTTAATATTCCAAGCACAAAACATTTTTGTGTGTGTGTGTGTGTGATTTTGCAAAAACAAATGAAAACTTATTCATGTAGATAATAATGTAAGAAAAATGTTTTTCTTGTTTACGCACTTGCAACTAGTTAAACTAACTTCTAATGCTAATACTATAACTAGATAAAATAATATAATAATTGTGCAATAGCCAACATCAAACAGTGGTATCCTTATTCCTGTTTACAATTCTACTCTTCCTTGCATAATGTTTTGGATCTCAATTCCAACATCGCATAACATTTCCGACCTTTTCTCCCTACATAAAACGACTCTAGTTCTATATTTATACATGATTTCACCGTTTATTTATCTTTAAGAGAAATGAAATGCTGCAAACTATAGATTTTCTGCAAATAACGTATACAACCATATAGCACAAAGAGACTTATATTCATAAATTCATGTACACACACACAAACGTAACGTAGACAAAATTCATTGGAAAAAGTTAAGTTTACCGAGCAAAAGAGAGCTGTACACTTTGTTACAATTTGGATGTGGCTCGAATTTTTTGTTGAAAATAACTGGGAGTTCTAATTAAAGTGTACATTAAGAAGAATTTTATTTTGAATGCTATTGTGAAATTCTATTCAAGTTTACTTGACGAATTCTAATTAAAGTTCTACTTGAAAACCTATTGAGAGTAGGAATTTGTGTTTGAGTTGAAGAGAACAACCGTGATGAAGAAAATCAAGATTTTTGGAGTAAAGGACCTAAGAGTTGGTGCTGTGGCACTCGGTGACGCCAAGGTGTCCTGCTCGATTTTTTTTCCTCTACTCCATTTTTTGACATTATACTTCAACTACAACTCTACTACGAGGATTTGAACATCTCATATTTGTTCCATATATGTAGTTGTCTCTTCATAATAATTTAATAAGAAGTTAGAAATATTGTAAACATATAATCTTTGTAATTCTCCATATTATGATAAAATCTCTATTCTCTACAAAATTACATTGTTCTTGAGATCAATTACTTCATATTGTGGTTTAATCTCTTATTTTCTCTAACAAAGTGGTATTGAATTAATTTGATATTATCTCCATTTTTCATAACAAACTAGAATCAAAGCGCTTTCGGTATTGAAATTCTTGGAAAAATCGAGGTTTTGATCAAGTTAATACCTCAACTTAATCTTTCGTGATAACAACAATGAATTATGATATTCCACTATTGGATCGCAATACAAAATTCTCTTGATGCAAGTAGCACTCACTCAGATGGATTTGGACGATGTGTTGTTGAGATTTGACAAAATGCCCACAACTTCAACTATGGAGGAGAAACAATGAAGGATCGAAATGTCATATCTTAAATACATCTTCATCTTTAAAATAATATTCTTCGGGACGTTTTGAAAAAGAAGTCAGCCACTGCATTATGATTAAAATTGGAGCAATTATGCATGACGAAGAGTTTTACTAGCAAATTGCACCTGAAGCAAAGTCTATATTCTCATCGTATGACAGAAAGTACATCTCTTGAGGATCACCTAGTTGTTTTTAAGGAAAATCTCTGATTTGGAGACTTTGAATGTCAAATATGATGAAGAAGATTTGTGATTGATTTTATTGTATTCATTGTCCGTTTCATGCACGTCTTTTAGAGACACGATACTATATAGTCATGATACTTTCACCATCGAAGAAGTCTACGATGATCTGTATTCAAAGGAGAAGATGAAGCATTTTGTAGCATATGGGGATCATGAGGATAGTTTCATTGTTCATGGTAGTCGTTCGAGGGGCAAATCAAAATCTAACTTCAAATTTTGTAATTATTGCAAGGGGCAATTGGAAAACGATTGGTATAAGCTGCAGAATAAATCAAAGTCAACTGCAAATCAACAATCAAAACTTCATGAGAAGGAAGTATTGTAGAAAATCCTAGCAGTGATGGAGAGTTTCTATTTATGTCTGACTACAACTCCAAACCTGATGAGCCTTGAATTTTTTATACAACTTACACTTTTCATATGTCACCCAATCAAAAACTGTTTTCAACATATGAAGAAATTTCAAAAGATGTTGTGATGACTAGTAATAACATTCTTTGTCGGATAACTTGTATTGGTCGGGTCAAAATAAAGATGTTCAATGGAAAGGTTAGAACACTTGATGTAGTGAGACACGTTCCAGATCTGAAGAAAGAATTTATCACCTTAAGTACTCTTAATTTAAAATGGTACATTTACACTATTGAAGGTAAAATTTTGAAGGTTATCAAAGGAGTCTGTATTGTACTGATGGGATATAAAAAATTTCATTTATATATCTTGTATGGTGATATATAATCTTCGAGTAATCAACATATTTTAAGAACTCGTGGATTTAGAGTTGACTTTTGTACCGTTGGAGTCTATTTTTGGGTCTTCTTTTAAAAATACATTTCTGTTAAATTTTGAAGATATTGGTAAATCCGTCTTGTCGCCATTATCAACGGTGTCATGGTATTCAATTGTTAGAAACAAACCCATTTTTTGTCATAAAATTCCGCATATGTATAATTTTGTTGATTTTGTTGATGATTTGAATATGGTTAAGGGTGTTGATTCTAGCTAAGATCCTTATTTTGACTTATTCAATTGTGATTCTGTTACAGGGCTTGTTTCAACCTTATTTGGTGGTCATTAGATTACTTTTACCCACTGTTGCGGTAGCAGAGGTGAAGAATATTTTCAGTTGGAATTATTGATGGAGAAATTCGCTTGTATTTTTCATTGAAGAGTTCAAATTTATTCCTTGCAGTGGAATTTGTCTCCATGTGAATTTTTTTTTAAAAAAATTTGTTCATTACAGTAGAATTCGTGTCAAGGTTGAGATTTTATTAATTTTGGTGTTACTCGAATTCTTTATTGAAGATAATTGAAAATTCTAATTAAAGTGCACATTAAGAAGAATTCTATTTGAAATACTATTGTGAAATCATATTCAAGTTTACTTGACAAATTCGAATTGAGTTTCTAATTGGAAGCCTATTGGAAGTAAGAATTTGTGTTGACTTGAAGAGGACATTGGAATGAAGAAAATTAAGTTTTTTGGAGTAAAGGACTCGAGGGTAGGTGTCACGGCGCCACCATATTTTTTTTCCTGCGTATTTTTTTTCTCCTCTACTCTGTTTATTGGTATTTTACTTCAACTTTAACTCTATTATAAGGATTTGGACGTCCCCAACTATAGCCGACTCTTCATTATGATTTAGTAATAAGTTAAAAATATTGTAAACACATAATCTTTGTATTCTTTCTCCATATTATAATAAAATTTCAATTCGCTACAAAATTACATTGTTTTGTGATTAATTATTTCATATTGTGTCCTAATCTCTTATTTTATTCAACAAAGTGGTATTGAATTAATTCGGTTTTATCTTTGCTTTCACAACAAACGTCATAAATCTACTGTGTTGCCTGCAATTCTAATCTAATTGTCGTGATGCCTGAGCTCCGCTATCTAAGACTCCATAGAGGTCAATTTTTCAATGCGCACTTTGAATACCGACAATATAACCAATCACGCTCCCCATTGAGTTTGCTCAGACTTTCCCTATTCTTCGCGAGTAAAGGTGGGAGGGAAATATTGTAAACAGTAAACCTGAGGTTTTCTTCTATCTCCTTCCACGTGCTGGTCTGGGTTAATTACGGATTCAAACAGAAAACTGGGCTGGGATATCATATCGGGAAAAAATTATAAATCAGGTGTATAGTTTACATCAATTCACAAATCAGGTTTATAGTTTAAAATTCAAAATTCAGGTATATATATTATTAATTAAATATATTTATTAATTAAATATAATAAAATCACAATTATACAATTAATGGTCACAGATACATAATTATAGATCACAATTTATTTATTGATCACATATTATTAAATTAATTAGTCACAATTT
>CAIGRR010183309.1:0-10875 GCA_903798365.1 Fraxinus sp. 1973-6204 | reverse complement strand
GTTTGATCCATATTTTTTTCAAAATACATATTTTTCTTTTCTTTTCAACCACGTGTTCTTCGATGAAATAATATTACACGCAATCAAAAAAAATTTCTTCATTTTTAACTATACATTTTTCATTAATCTATTATTTCAAAATGCATTTTATACCAAAAAATGGGGATCAAGCTGGCGTTAATTTTTGTCATTTCGAAAATCTAAAATTTGAAAATAAAGAGAAATTTGAGTTTTTATAGAATATTGAATTAAAAATATATTTTTTTCCTATCGAGTTTAGCTAAATGTATGAATTCGTAAAATATTTATGAAATTATTTAGCCACTGTTTGGTACACATNCGAACAATTATTTGATTTAGACACAAGGTCTTTGTTGTGTAAGATGCGTGGAGCCCATGCGTACGTGTTGATGTATGCATTCTCTTAAAAAATAAAAATAAATTGGCATGGGCACTTGGCAATACACTATCATGCGTCTGCTTGGTACAAATTAAAATTCTTCTAATCATTTTCAATCACATATTCTTTAATAAAATAATATTTTTCATCACATTAATAACTTCTCCTTCTTTTTCAACCACACATTCTCCATCAATCTACTATTCAAGAATACATTCTTCTTGAATTTTGATTATCCAACAACTTCTGTTGCAAAGTAGAGAAGAAGTGTATATAAAATAGATTTTTGATGTGAGATAATTTTAGGTTTTAGTGTTCATAGATCTCGTACGTCTTGGTGTAATACACCTACAAAAAGAAAAATTCGAAAAATAGAATTCAGAATCGAACCAAAATCGAAATATGATCCCAACATTGACCTACTTAGTAGAGGAATCGAAGTTAAATTCTCTATACTATTAGTCCAATTCCATCGATTCCACCTATTCTTAGGAAAATGCCCACCTCTGCTGAATAATAACGAAAGAAATAGTGAAATACTAGGGCTGATTTATCAAATGCTGATTTTATTGATTCGATTTGGGAAATAAATTGAGGAACATGCAAGTCAAGAACAGTCCAACAAGGCAAGTCCAGGAGGCGAATAGAGACATGGTATCAATCGATGCCGTCCATTGTAAACTATTCAATCTTATTCTTTGATTTTGTCTGTCTGATGAAGGGACAACTTTTGCACACAGTCTTCGACTATTATATACTGTATCCATCAAAACCATAAAGCGAAAACTTGATTGGGATTCGACATGGTAAAGTTTTCTCCATTAGTTGCAGCTTTACTGTGCATTGCATTTGCATATGGTGTCAATGGGTATATCAAATACAACACTGGGAGTGGCATTGTAGATGCGAAATTGAACGTTCATTTGGTTCCCCATTCGCATGATGACGTGGGCTGGCTCAAGACAGTTGATCAGTACTATGTGGGATCAAATAACAGTATTCAGGTGTGAAATATAAGTGATTATGCAGCGCGGGTCAATTGGTTTAGTTTCTTACTTTTTACTCTGAATTTGGATATTTGAATTGATGCAGGGTGCATGTGTGGAAAATATTCTGGACTCTGTTGTTATGTCATTGCACCGCGACCCTAATAGGAAGTTTGCTTTTGCTGAAATGGTAGCAATACTTCTTCTGAATTTCTTGATGTTATTGTTTTTGGACTATAATCAATAATTATCTGAAATTTATCGGTTTCAAATGACTTGGTTAAAGGTGAAGTTCATGAAGTGTTTTTTTGTTTTAGGGTGCACATTGTGGAATTACATAAAGCATTGCACCATTTTGTGAATGCAACTGTTTACAGACTATAAAATTATGCTTCATATATCCCAAAGGTCAAATTTTTTTACTCGGTTAGAATATTATCCTGAGCGTGGAGCAAGATCGAGAGCGTACTGGCCGCATTATGGTTGTGATTTTCCTACTCCTAAAGAGAAAGGTACTTCGCTTTTGGTGTAATCAGGCGGTCTTTGTAATGGAAGAGATGTTTGGCAATAAGATTGTCCATTAAATCATCTTGAGTTCTCAATGAAATGGTTCTTGACTATCCAATCCATCCTTTATCCTATATCTCCTTGTAGAGAGAATATATGACGAATAAAGTTAAGTATAGGTGACATTTTATGTCCAAATGCCTCCTAGCATCAAGTCAAATGTGGACTACTAATTTCTGCAGAGGGTCTGGCAGATCTGTAGCTTCTTTTCAAGTATTAGGCATATTTAGGGTCATGTCTTTCATTATTCTTGATATTCTAAAGGGCTTCTCCTTTTCATTGTTCATTTGGAGTTGAAATTAGTTATATTACATCACAGTAATATTACATCCATGTCTGTCACACAAATCGTGACAATGTTGATCATTACATGCCAATGGAACAAGTCCATTTCAACTTCACGATGATGATCCTGGAGAAATTGCTACTTTGCAAGTAGAAATGCAGGAGTACATGAGTAAATATAGCTAGTACTGCATCAGCTCTAAGTTGTACTCAACTGTTAGGACAACCATAAGATCATTAAAAGAGAGAGAGAGAGAGAAGAAGATGAAACAGAAAATGAAAAGAACACACGATTTATGTGGTTCAGTTCCATTGACTCTTCATGGACTAAGATAACAATGAGAGAAAATAATACTGGGTCATGCAGTATACACAATGGTTGAAGTTCACTATTATTATGACTATCTCACGGTTTGTTGAATAAAGTGCTGTGCTTAAACACATTGTCTCATGCAGATGTTTGATGTGTATAAATTTCTGACTTCAGCAAAGTTTCTTTCATCATTAACAAAAATAAATTGCTATTGTAATAGGCATTTTTCGATAGATGGTGGAAGAGGCAAAATCCAGAAATTCAAGAAGAAGTACGGAAACTTGTTGATGCCGGCCAGTTGGAATTCGTGTAAGCATCAGGTTGCAACCTGCTATCCATATTTTTTCCAAGAGAATTTGGCATAAAACTATTTAATGATGATTAATGCAGAAATGGTGGCTGGTGTATGCATGATGAAGCTGCTACTCATTATATAGACATGATTGACCAAACAACTCTAGGCCATCAACTGATAAAGAATCAATTTAATAAGACTCCTCGTGCCGGATGGCAGATCGATCCATTTGGGCACTCTGCTGTGCAAGCTTACCTACTCGGGGTTGAGGTATTTGAACTTATCTATTGATAGTTGTTAATATTCAAGAACTGTTAGCTTAACATAATCTTAATCTAAGTCCATATCTACAGACTTGTTATCACACGTTTACATGTTAATTTTTTATTTTTTTAATATAGATGGGATTTGATTCCGTTCATTTTGCACGGATTGATTATCAAGACAGAGAAAAACGTCAGAAAGATAAATCCCTCGAAGTTATATGGCAGGCTTCCAGGACATTTGGCTCTTCTTCTCAGGTTAGGAAATGCATCTGCTGCTCCACACACAATTTTAGTGTTAAACTGCTTCATTTGATTACTTTTAGTCTGGGTCCTTGCAGATATTTGCCAATGCATTTCCTGTTCATTACAGCCCACCAAATGGGTTCTCTTTTGAAGTAAATAATGATTTCAATCCAGTCCAGGTTCCATCTTTAAGCAAAGATCAATTGCCAGTTTTTACTCCTAGTTCTTCATATAAGCAATATCATAATACTTCTCAGCTTCCTAAAATGCAGGATGATCCCCTCCATTTTGACTTTAATGTGGACATGAGAGTTAATGATTTTATTAGTAGTGCTATGATTCAAGTAAACTCCACATTTCTCTTATTCCTTAAATTCAATAATTACCAAAGCTTCTAACTGGATGAGCATTTAGAAGGTAAGATTGCATATGCAGTCAATGATCATTTCATCTTTGATACATAGGCAAATATGACGCGAACTAATCATATTATGTGGACAATGGGTGATGACTTCCAATATCAATTTGCCGAGTCTTGGTTCAAGCAAATGGACAAACTAATTCATTATGTGAACAAGGTAGTTTCTGTTGTAAAAGTTGATTTCATTATTTCTAAAGAAAATCTCAATGGGAATATATACATAATTGATTCTAAAGAATCGTTTCCTCATCTTCAAGTTCATCATTGAAGAAGAAATTTTTAACATCCAATTGTTATAACATTTAAGCCAAATTGGCTGATATAATATGAACCTGATTGCATTCATCTTTGCAACTGGGGCAAATGTCTCTTGATAATCTGTACGAGATGCATTGTCACCATCCATTGAAAGATCCCTTTTGTAATAATATGACATTGTACCCAAACAGTTTCTAGAACATAATATAGCATAATGTTTTGGGTGGAAAGAGAAGTAGCAAGAGAAGACTGGTGAATATGGCAATTTAAAAATATACATGTAGAATAATCTGACTTGGTCTATGGTGCTTAATTGGTGGAAAACTAATATTTCTTGTAGGAAAGGAGACATAATAAATATTATACTTGTTCTTTACATAATAGAGACATTCGAAATTATCTTTTTTTGCATCTCGATGGTACTGCAGAACTATGTTGGATGTGATGCTAAGACCACACTATTTTGTGTACAAGAATATATTTTTTTAAAGGGAGTCTTAGTCTTACTTGGAGGCTGGAGCCAGCTGATAAAATGGGTGAAAGAATGGAAGTAAGATACTAAATTTTTTGTAATATAATTGGAGGATATTTTGGCTAACAAGGTCCTAGGTTCAAGTGTAATTGCCACCCAATTATGAAAATTGAATATCCCACAAATCAGGTTTTTGAAGAAAAATGAATCGGCCTCAATGTTTGGGGGAGGTGTTGTGAAGATATAAATATCAATGAATAAAGTTCTTTACTTTCTATTGACTTTAGCTTTTGATTGAGATGGTTTAACAGTTGGTAAACATTTGGACATATCTACATTAGTCATGAGCAATAGTTACATCACTTCCAACATAATTTGATTTTTAACTAGGTGAACAAACTCAATTTAAGACTTTATAGACAAGAGACGGGTGCTTTAGGCTGTTAGAATGTCCCAAGATAAAGTTTCTCCTCTTCACTTGGGATGTGATTATTTCTTTATCCTGTTTGTTGCTTGAATAGACCAGCGCTTTCATCGGCAATGGTTTGGTTGATATACGATGCATTTGGAGTTTCCTCATCATTTATGTCTTATTTACATGATCATCTTTTTATATTCAGTTTAGAAAACTACTTGTCACTGAATTCTGTACATTCCTTTTTCATCAATAAAATTCTTTTAGTATAAAAATACTGGATATTATGACATGGTGGTTCTCACCCTCCATCCAATTGCATAGTTGCCGACCTTTTACCTTTATTCACTTGCATTATCTGGAATTGAAAATGCTTGGCATAATCATAACGAATCTAAGAAAGCTCATTACCTCAGGATGGCCGTGTGAATGCATTATATTCTACCCCATCTTTCTATGTGGATGCAAAACGTGCTGCCAATGAATCTTGGCCTTTGAAAACTGATGATTATTTCCCGTAACCACTGCTCAACTCTTATTCTGATATCATCATATGTTCTGATTGTTCTATTTGATTTGATCATGAAACTCTTATATAGATATATATTTCTCTGTTGATTTGCCACAGATATGCAATCAGTGCCAATACATACTTCACTGGTTTTTTTACAAGTCGCCCCACCTTGAAGCGATACGTACGTATGCTGAGTGGATATTATTTGGTAAGTTTGTACAATCTTCTTCTTCTTCTTCTTTTTTTGGAATGTACATATTGAATCAAAATTGGACCTGGTCATGCATTTGCAATCTTGGGACTCGTGAGTGGGCACTTGATCATGTCGCCGATGATTAGTCCTATACGATATTAAAGCTGGATTGTCAAGTGCATTGAAGTTAATTATGGATCAAACTACAATAATATGAACAATACCATTATGACTGTAATTAGAGGTGGACATCTTAAGTCGCAGCTTCCAGCCATATCAAGCATTCCGATAATAATTAATGTAGGGTGGCAGAAGCGTAACAATAATGTACGTACATGTTATCGAAGTTCTGTTGATTCCAAATGAACACTGTAACATAATCACCTTCTAATATGTTTTTTTTAAGAATACAAAAAATTTAGGCATCAAAAACTTTTTGATTCGGGTACGAATACAAAGCTTTGGATTCGTTGATTTTAAATATCAAATACTAAAAATTTACGAAATAATGAAGAAAATGTCAACATTTATTATTTCAATTCAATAAATAACTTTTTTGCCGTAAGGTTTGCAACTCATATTTAAAGAAGTAAATAACATTTGGATAATAATATAACTCTTGATAATGATTAGCTCTAGATAACAACTTTAGTCTTTATAATGATTTAAATTAAAAAGGTCCTGATATTGTAATTCGAAATAAATGTAATTAAAGTTCAAAATTATTTCATGAAGAAAATACTAACTAAAAAATAATGGAAACTCAATTTTCATAATTCTCCTCCGATTGACAGACATTCATCCTCGAATATTGCACTATTTTCTACATCTAATTCCTCGTAAAGTTGATATTTTGCTTAGAAAATGTGTAGGACACACAATAAAAAACTCTTCAAAAGATGGTTGAACTATAGTGGACATCTCAAGAATCATAGACTCGTGTGGCACTTAAAACCATCCTTGATTTCTTTAGACCACCTATTAGAGACATTGATATCAGGCTCTTATAGAAATTAGGTGGACCATTATAACCGTTTTCACACGAATTCATACATTCTTTAATTTCTTCATCAAAGATCGAGGACCCATCATAATGATCATTTTGTAAAAAAAATGGAGGACCGTCGTAATTGAAATTCAACTATTCTTTTGCATCCTAATTAAAGTGGCAAAAAGTGTTTCGGACATTGGGTTCTATCATATCTGCTTTATGTCATATAAATGTGTCTACTTTACATTTGTTAAGAACTAAGTATTTTTAATGTGGTTTGTGTCACTTTATGTCATATTAAGCAATGTGTTCGTTTTATGTCTAATAACTTACATTAAGATTATTGGTACCAACTTTCTTAACCTACTAACACTAGTCGTCAAAATTGGATAAACTTAACTAAGAAAAAAATTTGGATAAGCTCAACCAACAAAATAAAGTACATAGAACACTAGCTCGTCTCCATCAAAAATGAATTTGGCTTGATACCAACTTATGTAGGATGACATGATCGATAGAAATAATAAATTAACATGCTCGGATACCAACTGATGTAGGGCTAAAGCGTAAGAAATAAATAAAAGAACACGCTATCAAAATTCCGTTGTTTTCAAGCGAATACAACAACACAATAACCTTCTAATTTCTATTGATTTATAAGAATATCACGAATTTAGGCATCAAACTCTTTGATTCGTACGGAAAAAGAGTTTATGAAAAATTGGAGAAAAATTAATATTTCAATTAAAAAAAAAAACCTTTTGTGCCATAAGGCTTGCAACTCATATTTAGATAACAACTAAACTCTAGATAATGAGTAATGCTAGATAATGACTAAATTCTAGATAATGATTTAAATCTAGAAGTCCTAATATTCAGAACTAATTCGAAATAAAAGATATTAAAATTCGAATTTAATTAATGAAGAAAATACTAACTAAAAAATAATTAAAAACTCAATTTTCATCAATAACCTTATCAGGTTTTTGATACTTTTCAGCATCATATCTGGTTTATGTTGACAGATACCACCAATTGGTATTATTTTCCGGTGATTGTAGTATATTAGAAATTAATTCCGTGATTTTTGGGATTTGATTGAATAATATCAAAGAATTAACTAAAGCCGATGATTGAAGAATATGATTTATGCGATTACATCGTTACCTTTTTTAAGATCCTTAATTCGTGTAACTTAGTTTCCTGGGCTGGCTTTTTCAGAATGAACATGTTTCTGTTGAGTAGCCACTGCCAAAACATTTTTGTTTACCTCAAATATTTCTGACAATTTCTGACTCTTTTATTACTGTGATTACCGATAAGGAATAGAGAAAATGGCAGGAATTAACAATGCCAATTAAGGCCAAGAGATGGAACAAACTAGAGAATAAGGAAAATAATTTGCTTGGGCAATGAAGGTCACTTAAAATAAATAAATTTCTGGGAAATGAATGCCAAGAAGAGAAACGCAAAAAACTCAGAATATAAGTGCACAAACAACTCTGATACCATGAAGATGTGTGTATGATGTTCTATTACAAAATCATGAATCTATACAATTGTAGAGTTGTTTGTACTATACAGAAAAGGAAAAACTTACTTCCTAAAAATACTATCGTACAATCATGGGATACTCTCAAAGTCGGCCTTAATTTATAAAATTATGGAATCAAATAGCAATCAGCCTTCATCGAATCAACTAATAATGAGCCTTTGACTTCCCATTTTATAGGGATTGATTTGTCAACATTAATTCTTCATTTATGTAATTGCATAATTTTCGTAGTTTGTGTAATTTGTGCACTATATATTTTGTACTTTTGTTGATAGCAATTATGAATCAAACTCACTCTTTTTACAATTAATAATATTGAAAAACATAATAAAATGCATTTTGTTTGCACATACCAAGGCGGCTCGACAAATTGAATTTCTGATTGGAAGGAGATCAGCTGGTCCTAACACTTATAGTTTAAGCGATGCTTTAGGAATTGCACAGCACCACGATGCTGTCACTGGTACATCTAGACTTCATACTACAAGTGACTATGCAAAACGCTTGGCAATTGGAGTGTCAGAGGTGGGCTTATACATTATTTTTCACTATAATTACCTCTACCACCATTGGACCTTATGCTTAGTCACCGTTATAAATTTTCTCACCCATATAAGCTTCCAAATGCCGTTTGACTTCCGTAGGCGGAAATCACCGTGAATTCAGCTTTGTCATGTCTGATTGCTTCAAAATTAAATGGCCAGTGTGCTACACCCACAATGACCTTTAGCCAGGTGACATTTCTCTTTCTATTAATTGTTTCAGTTTCCTAATGAATGTTCAAGTAATAGTCGTTCCAGTCATCAAATGGCTGTTTTCAGCAAGGAATGCACAGAGGTGGCTGTTTTCTTGTTTAAAATTGTTATGCTCTCCCTTTATGGAATTACAAACTAAGAGCTTCAACTTGTTGAGAACATGGAAGGTTGCAGACTCATTTTTACTTCTTCAAATATATAGTTTAATAAAGAATTATACTCTTAATTATCAGTTATCATGTTTGCTTGTAAATGAGTATTGTGCCAATTTGACAAAATGGCCTCATATCCTTCAAACAGCTAAACAGTCATTTTATTACTGAAATAGAACTTCTTTAAGTATATTGTTATTTTCTACCCTTGCAATTTCATGGAAGTTTCAAAAATTCAATCATGAGTTGACTTATGATTTTTTCTCCTTTATGGCAGACACTATGTTGATTAGGAGTGGATTTTCCTTTGAACTGAAACATGAAGAATCTATAAATTGTTTAAATTACTTTAGGTGAAAACAGACCGGAGAGTATAAAAATAAAATTTTCAAGTAATCCTGTGTTGGCTCTAATCAGCAAATTTTTTAAATGTAGTCACATGTTCTGTATTTTCAAAACAAAGGAAGAAAAAGAAACTTCTGCCTTTTCTGAATCTACATCCAAAATAGAGATGAATTTTTTCAATTTTCTGTTATTCAGTGATGTCAGATAATCGCTAAAGACTTGTAGCAGGAGATGCATGAAATGCAATTTTATGCTTTGCAGTTCATCAAGCTGTTGCTGTAACTTGATTGATAACTTATTTAGGTTAATTACATGTTTGGAAATGGATAGTATACTCCCTATAGACCTTCCTCGGCCGATTTGAATGTCATTTGGAATTTTTTAAGCATTAAGGCATTGGTTGTATTCAGTTAATCAGTTTGTTCTTTTCTTTCGTTTCATTTGTGAACAGTGTCAACTACTCAATATAAGTTTCTGTCCACCAACAGAGGCTGATATTCCCAAGGGGAAGAGTTTGGTAATAGATTTTGTTTCTGCTTATGCAACCAATTTAAAAAACTGGAAAATATAATCAGTATTTCTATTTTCAGGTGGTTGTTGCATACAATCCACTTGGATGGGAACGTATTGACTTTGTCAGGATCCCCGTGAGTCTTTTTTTTTTTTTTTTAACCTTTCAATGGTATCATAGTTGTGGGTGTTTTATTATTTTACACTAACTGCAAAGAGTTGTGTTTATGAATAGTACACTGAGTCACCTTTTTTTTTTTTTTTCCCTATGTTGGGGTGACACAAATTTGATTGTGTCGGCATTCGAGTATAACCACTAGATGCATAATTTGCAGGTTAATGATCATTATCTTGTTGTTAAAGATTCCTCGGGCAAAATTATTGAGTCGCAATATGTAGAGTTGGACAATGTTACAAGCAACATGAGAAGATTCTATGTCGAAGCATATATTGGAATTTCGCCAGAAGAAGCTCCAAAATACTGGCTTTTCTTTCAAGTATCTGTGCCACCTCTGGGGTGGAATACTTACTTCATTTCTAAATCATCTCAGAAAGGTTCAAGTTCATTTTTTTTCTCAACAGGCTACCATTCTTATCATGGTTGCTTTCTTTTTCTTTCTAATTTCAACATCTCTGCATTCAATTTCTACTTAGAGGCACTCTTCATAATTCGAGCGCATAACAGTATAAAATAGAAAAGAATGGCATAAAGTACAAGAGTTACATCATCTTATTCTCTAAATATAATTTTAGTATTCATTTTTCTGCTATGTTATGTGGACTTGGGATAGGCAAAGGCAAACATTATTTTGTTTGTAAATTGATGAAGGTATTCAACTTTTTATTAATTCATAGAATGATGTACATATATATACAAAACATAAATACTAAGTATGGAAAGGAATTATGGCTAATCTAGGGTAACAATATTTACTATAC
>CAIGRR010183260.1:0-11688 GCA_903798365.1 Fraxinus sp. 1973-6204 | reverse complement strand
AATTTACTTTACATTGTCATTTATATTGTACTATATTTATTCTTGAATTAAGTTATCAAACTTGCATATTTAATTCTCGTATCATACTTTACATTTACATCTCGTGTATCGAATTGTTTTGAGACTAAGTGTCGAAAAAGTTTCAAAACCTAATTCACCTCCTTCTTGGTTAGTTATTCTTGGGTTATCAGATTGTTGGCTTTCTTGGGTTGGTTCTAATTTGTCGTGGGTTCCATAACTATTATTGCTATGTGGGTTAGCATCAGTCGATATGAGAGCAAGATTCATAAAATGAAGGTTATATCCTTTGTTTTTTCCCTTTTTGTTTGAGTCTTTTGTTTTTCATTATTCGCATTATTCATTTTTTTTCGTCTCCAATCCATAAAATATCAAAAAAATTTCAAAACTTGTTTGTGTGCTAATCTAGCACCCAAATCAGTTTCTATTTCTTTTGCTAGTATCTAGTTGAATTTTCGAGCAAAAAAAATCGAAAAATTGCCAACAACATACACTTTCATTGTTTATGAGTAAAAAATTCCAAATTCAATAGTGTCCAATTCGAATTCAAGAAATACTTTCCTGGATTTATTTGTAGTGTTTCATTAAAAATTCAAATTCCTACCTTCTTGAATCATTCTAGATCACTTTCCTTACTTAATTCTTTGTTAGACTCCACAAGGGTTAAACTTTAATTGAGATCGAATTAATTTTTTGAACCACGGAAAGAATTAAGTGAAAAAAGGCAGAGTGGTGAGATTAATAGAGGGAAAATGCCAAATTGGATACACGAGTGTACACATGATGCAAATATTATTATAGATTGCAGATGTACGATAGAGATGATTCTACTTCAAGAGAGAAGAATAGTCAAGTAACCATAACGGAGGAGATGATACGACAATTTCAAAAATTGTTTGGTGATATGGGTGATTGAATGGACAGGCAAGAGGCAAGGATGGAAAGGCAAGACACATTGCTTGCTAATTTGCATAGGGAACAACCTAGAGAAGTTCCTAACACAAAGAGGCAAGGTAGGTGGGATCATAGAGCGGATTTTGCTGGTGAATGTGAAGTGGATAGTGACATTAATGAGGATGCATTGGTGGATGAAAATAGCTAATATGATAGAATTGCAATATTATGTGGAGTTGGAAGACATGCTACATGTATATATGAATGTGGAAATGGAATTGAAGACGAAGGTAGGGATGGCAAGGAGGCGGGGTGGGGTCGAGGCCACCTTGCCCCTTTTACTGCCCCGTTTAATTTTTGTTATTTTAATTTTTTTAGTTTTTTCAATAATTCATTTTATTTCCCTCATTCATTAGACTGAGACAATAATATATTTTTTAATCTTTACTTATTTTTAAAAGTTAACTTATTTAAATATATTTGGTAAACTAATGCTTTTATTGTTTGTCATATTTTTTAGATAATTTTAGTTGTCATTTTCTATTAGAACTAATGAAATTTCGTAAAATTTTCCATTTTGAAGTATGAATTCTAAAAAAAGAAAATGAAAAAAATTAAATGGGATGGGGCACCCATTACCCGTCTCCGAACTGACCGGAATTGGAAGTTGCTAACGATGGTAAGAAAGTGGAGTATACAGTAGGGAAGCTATTGGTTACACGGCGAGCTCTTAGTGCTCAAATCAAAGTGGATGACTTGGAGTAACAAAGGGAGAACATATTTCATACGAAATGCCACGTCAACAATAAGGTATGTAGTATGATTATTGATGGGGGGTAGTTATACCAATGTGGCTAGCACTACACTAGTCGAAAAACTAGGATTAATTATGCTAAAACATCATAGGCCTTAAAAATTGCAATGGTTGAATGAATGTGGAGAGGTCAAGGTAAATAGGCGAGTGTTGGTGAGTTTCTCAATTGGAGATATCATGATGAAGTAATGTGTGATGTAGTTCCTATGCATGCCGAACATATCTTGTTGGGAAGGACATGACAATATGATAGGAAGGTGATTCATGATGGGTACAAAAATAGGTACAGCATTACTAAGAACTCTTACGTCATTGACACCACAACAAGTGTATGAAGATCAAATCAAATTGAAAAGTGAGCAAGAAAAAAAGATTGAGAGGAAAAGGGAGTGACATTGATCTTTCACAACAAGAAAGCAAGAGCAAAAATAGTGATGTGTCTAAAAGTGAGAAAAAAAGAGTGGAGCTTCAAGAGAGTAAAGATAAAAAAAATCCTATGAGATGAGAGAAAAGTCAAAAATGAATTTCTTTACAAAAGGAAGTAAGTTAAAGAGGACAGCAGTTGAGAACCAACCAATGATCTTGTTGGTTTATAAGGAGTCATTCCTCAAACTTGAGGAATATAATACACCCCTCCGTAGTTTGGCTACTTCGTTGTTGTAGGAATTCAAAGACTCATTCCATGAAAACTTATTTAGTGGAATACCACCCATTAAGTATCCAATTGATTTGATGCAAGTGGCGAATTTGATGAGCATTGAAGGAGAAGTATTCAAATATGGCATGATAGAGAATCAATACCCCATACATTTGTTAGATGATGGTCTAGCACGTAGTAATATTTTCACATAGGGCATGTACTTTTACACATATTAATGCATATAATATTTCTATAAGAGTAATAAGTCATTTATCATATGCATTCATAGGCTGTCAATTACTATTTAATAATATTTTAACATGTTGTAAGAAACTAATTGAGCATGATAAACATTTGGGGTGCATTGTTGGTGATNATATAATATTTCTATAAGAGTAATAAGTCATTTATCATATGCATTCATAGGCTGTCAATTACTATTTAATAATATTTTAACATGTTGTAAGAAACTAATTGAGCATGATAAACATTTGGGGTGCATTGTTGGTGATTTGAGGCATGAGAATCTATATTTCAATCTTGAAGTCCTTAATTAACTATTTTGGTTCGAATTTATAGAATATGTTGGGAACCAATTTAGTATCATCTACTACTTGTACTATATGATTTTATATGGTTTATGGTTTAAATCCATTAACTTTGTTTGGTTTAATTCCTTTAACTGTTATTGTAAGTAGTAGCTTATATAGAAAGCATGGGATTGAATTATATGCATCTCAAGGTAGCAAAAGGAACATGCGTAAAGTATTCGAACCAAGTGATTAGGTTTTGGTGCTTAACCAAAAATGGTTTGTTCGAATTCAAAAAAGCTTAAGATTACATCATAGAGGAGATGGACCATTCCACGTCATTGAAAAGATTGAAACCAATGGCTACAATTTGGAGCTTCAAGTTAAGTTTATGTTAATTTGCATTTTTGTTGGGTCTTATCTTTCTCTGTTTGATGCAGGTACAGATTCGAGGTCGAATTCTTTCGAAGAGGGAAGGGATGGTGTGATCTATGATATGAGGGCAAGTCTGGGCAAGGATTTATTGATCATTGTCATTGAGAAAAAGCCTATGACTAGGTCACGAGTGAAGGGGGTCAAAGAAGCAATGTGACTACTTGCTCAAGCCACAATGGATAAAATATTGATCACAACAAGTAAATGAACAAATTTCTTGGGAGATGTGACGAAGTGGATCAACTTGGTGCAAGTAACAGGCGAGGGTACTGAATCGCAAAGCTATGTGACCGCATAGCATACCTATGCGGCCACATGCTCCCATACCGAACCAAATTGAAGGCAGTTGAAGTGGCCTATGCAACCGTATGTAGTTTCACTATGCAGCCACATATTACGATTTCTAGACGATTTTTTTCCAAATTTTATTTAGATTTCTATTTTAGTTAAAACTCTTTTAATGGTATCTTTTGGTATCTTTTAGCCTTTTAGGTATAATTCCTTTTTTAAATATGTTACAAGGGTTCCATATAAATAGAACTCATTCCATACATTGTAAACATACAATTTGAGAGATAATATTGTTGTCTTCTCGTTCTTTATTGAACTAATTTTAAACTTATCAAGAATTAAATTCTTGTGGCGTTCTACAATATAATTAAGGTTCATAAGTTTTGTTATCACGGGTCAATATATTGTTAGCGATTGCTTTAGTTTTTCAGATCAATAATTTATTGGGCTGAGCTTATCAAACGTTGATTCTTAGCTTTCTTGAGTTTGTTCTAATTTCTCGTGGGATCCGTAATGACTATGACTGGCTGTGAAGCTCTTATAAACTTTCAATGGTTAATGTACATGGATGACGATTTGTAGGGTTATTTTGAGGATTGTTCTTTTGATCTTATAGTCTTTTTATTACATTTTAGAAACTTGTGGTGTATATATGACTTGTGATAGAATGGTAATACTTTTGTATCCTCAAAGTAATCATGTTTGAATGGGGTTTTTCTTTTGTCTTTATATTTATATGAAAATTACAGGTGATCAGGTGAATATGCAGGGATTTTATGTTGCCAATTTCTATGTTATACATATATGTGAATTTCTATATAAATGGGAGGTGTAACACTTTATATGAAGTCTGATCATCAACTTGTACCACATTGATCGTTGTTTAGACTCTTCAACCTACAAGTACCTGGAATGTAGCCTAATGACCTTCTAAATTTGTTTGAAGGACGGTGGATCCTAGACTGTGGAATCATTTAGAATCATAACATTTGTATCAATGCCCGTATCACCATTAGGCTATGCCATTACCTTATCATTATGTTCATCGTTTACTTGATCTACGAGATCAGTGACAACTCATCTATCCTACTTAGATCATGTTATCTAGATAGTCCTTACACCAAGGGTTGTTTGTCACGAGGTTGTGTTTCGCGAATCGATGGGTAGAATTGCTCTACTCATTTCTTCTAGTATGACCTTACTCTTGGATTGACGTTCATTAATATACTTATCCTCTAAGAAGGTTGAATTTGTTCTAACAAGTATCTTCCTATGCAGAGGACCAGAGAAATAATATCCACTAGTATGTTAGTGTATCCTACAAATAGGCGTATCTCGGACCTAACTTTAACTTTTTTGTCTTCTCTTTCAGCATAGAGCCAAGCATTCCCAAATTCAGATATGATGTTAGCTGACTTACACTTATTCCACAATTTCAGGTGAATTCTGGGAACAAACATAAAAAGAACTAAGTTAAGAAAATATGCAACTGTCTCATATGCATATCTCCAAAATGAGATAGGTAGAGCTGCAAAACTCATCACTGGCCTAATCTTTCTAACAATATAATGTATTTTTTTTATGAAATGTTTTGTTGGGGTGTACCAATTTGCCACGTCGATGTGATTGAAGTGTCTTGATACTCTTCCCAAACGTTTCTCGATCTTAGTCTGATACTTATTGAACTTCTCTAAAGTATCTGACTTTTGAGCCGTCAGGTAAATGTATCATAATATAGTGTAATCATTTATAAAGGTGATAAAATGCTCATAGCCCCTTCTCATAGGTGTATTCATGGATACAAAGACATCAACACAAACAAGTTTTGATACTTCTTTAGCGCTCTATCTTTTTGCCCAAAAGGATATCTTGATCATTTTGTCTTACAAAACAAGAATGACAAGCAATGGTTCGATCTTAACCGAGTTATATAGACCATCTTTGTATTCTATTTAAGTTAATATGTCAAAGGCTAAGATACCATAGAAATGTAAATTTTATTTCATACGTGAAATATTTTTGAATATAAAGATCATTCACAAAATGCTAACACAAATAGACATTTTATTCATTAAAATGCAAAGCTATCATACTGTCAATTTTATAGAATAATCATGTCCTATTAAATCTGTTTCACGCGGAAAGTCAGGCCTCGCTAACAATTAAGAGATGGTTCAGACGATTGTGTAAGGAACAGACCTCTTGAGACGAAGTCCCAAAAAGGGGTGCTTTATTGATGAAGATTTACAATCGACGAGAAGCGAAATGTCTCCAAGGGGTACAAACACACAGAACAATTGAAAGTTAAATTCGATAAAAGTAAAGGAAATGAAAATTACATATTTTCTGTTCGAGAGTGTTTGATTCAGGGTCCTTTCTTCTATGCCTTCTATTCTCTTTTATACTCCTCTGATAGTTGTTGTTATGGAATCGCCTGAAACTACTGGTCATTTTGTAACTACCCATGTCTTTTACCATGGCTAACTTGTCGTGGTACTGCTGTTGTAACTGCTGTCATTAATGGTACCATTGAATTGCTTCTAATCGAGATTTACTAGATCATGGGACATGATGAGAGTACCCCTTAACTACCTGAGTAATCGTCGCTTAAGATAATAGTTTACCTAGATCCTGGGCATTTCACAGTCTTGGGCGATGATAGCTCCGTCGCTTTGAATATATATAAAGTGTTGTAATCGCCCAGAGCTTGGGCGGCTTGTATACTTGGGCGATGATGGGCCTCCGCTACATGCCTCCGTCTTGGGCCCTTTTACATGATCTCACCTGGGCCTGTCCCTTCGAATCTCCTAATTTGGGCTTCACTCCTTGGGCCATTTAATTGGGCCTTATTTTATGCGTCAACAATTACCCCCTAATATGGCAGAATTAATATCGATTATTAATTTCATGCCATATTCATTCTTTGTATCTTCCCGCAATACTTGAAATCCTAAGAAAGAAGAAGAATCCTAATTATTACCTTGTTTGGAGGTGACCTTATACATCCCAACAAGTGAAACATCACGACACTCTTATAAATTAAAGAACACGCTACTTCTTCGCGCCATTATACCCACTTTGTGGCTCTTCATCCCAACAAGTGAAACATCATGCTATTCTTATATATCAAAGAAAAAGCTATTTTCCCGCGCCATTATACCCACGTTACGCTTTTATAACGCTACTATTCATCTTCTTGCTCCTTCATTCCGGCACTTGCACTCTCATACATTTGAGAAAAACTTTGATACATGGCGACTTTAGAGAACTCCTTTAGTTTTGACGATTATCAAGAATTTCTTACCAAGTCATATGTATCTCCAAGTCCGCTTTCATCAACCAACTCTGACATCAACGAGTTTTTTCTGGGTCCATCATTTAATAGTGTTGATTCAGTGGGAAAAGCCGCGGTGGGCCAATTGTTTCCCTGTGCTCAACATCCCTTTTTTTTGAATCATTTTCCATTAAAGCCAATTCGAGAGAGATGTATTCGTACTTGGCCCAAATCCGATGCTACTTTTCATTTTTGGCATGCATGTTTGGTAAAACATGGCCCCACTAATGCAATTTTTGATCGCATTAAGATTTCTGATCTATTAGAAATTGCTCTTCGTCCTCCAACTTATGACCCCGTACTTTTTCCAATGACCTTGAGTTTCTGGTCTTCTGAGTATAATACTTTTATTTTCCCTCTTGGCCCAATGTCGGTTACTCTAAGGGATGTTTGCGCTTTAGTTAATCTTCCACCTCTGGGCGACACCATCTCTCCTACCCTTTTGGTCACTGGTGCTACTCTGAATTTTAACAAGAAGCTTACTGACTCCTATTCGGGCATTCAAAAGATTTATAAGAATACTACCACTGAACCCACTCATGCTGAGCGTGTGGCCTTCCTTCAGATTTGGCTTTGTAAATATGTCCTTTGCGTGCCCAGCATGAAACCTTCTATGTCTTATTTGCCCATAGCACATGAGTTAGCACGTGGTAGGTCCTTGAACCTTTGCTCATTGTTCCTAACTGCCTTTTATAGAGGCATGGCTTCTCTTCAATCCCAGCTGCGGAATAGTGCATCTCCTACTAGCAGTGGGCCTCTTTAGCTTGCTCAATTGTGGTTGAGAGCCTATTTTCCACAGCTTGGTACTCCTCCAATTTCGCCTAGATAAGTTAGATGTTACAGGCTATTCATTAACCAATTGGACCCTGTGAAAATGTCAAATAAGGAGGTCTTTACATTCTTTTACACTTTGAATCTCATTCCTTCATTTTTTCCTTTCTCTGCCCACCAAATTCCCATTTATGTGCTGTCCTCCTACCATGAATGATGCAAGTGCAATTTTACCCATTTGGGTTCAATTTTTGATTGGGAATAAATTGTTTCATGATATTTTGACACAAATGCCAAGGCCAGGGTTGAGATATATGCTTCCCAATTTTTTGCCCGTCGACTGGGTTTTGGCCAAACTTGGCCTGTTCCTCCATGTTTCTCAAAGAGCATGACAGACCGCCTTCATACTATAACCAAAACAGATGCTCAGGCCATTGATGTTTACATATTCTTTTGACTCAGGGCTTTTCTATGGCACCTTTCAACCCCATTTCTGCTACTCACCTAATTTTTGATCGACTCTGGCCGGTAGTGAAGCATATATTGTTTACAACTGATGCTAACCGTGCTTTCCACTTCCTGGAGGGTCCAGGGGATCCCATATTTCTCCCATTCCTTCTATCCCTCCCACTTCAAAGAGTTTTGCTTCTCCTTCGAGGTCCCCTCATGCTCGTGTCAAACGCTCCGTAGCAAATCCTGCTCCGTCTGGTTCTTCCTCCGTTCAAATTGACGCAACTAAGGATACTTCCAGCCGCAAATGGCCAGCTTCAACTTTACCCAGTCTGCCTGATGATGATGCTAACGATGATGATGATGTTCCTATCATAGTCAAGAGAAAGGTATTTAACTTCATCTCTCCATATAGGGATTGCTTACTCGTGATAAATCCTTCATGTGTTAATGCGTTGCCTGGAATTTTCAGAAGGGTCCCGCTTCTCATTTGAAGGCTCTGCCTTCACCAGATCTTGTTCCACCATTTTCCACTAAGGTTTCCTCGTCCAAGTATTTTGGAGAGGGTACTTTAGCTGCCAGCCACATTGGAGACCTTCCACTTTCTCAGGTATCAACCCCTACACATTGAATCGGAACGTAATATAGACTTCATGGTCCTTTCCTTTATCTGCATTGTTGGATTGTAACTCATTACTCGTTATCGTTTGATCTTTGCAGAAATTCCTATAGACTTGCCCATTGTAGAGTGTCCTGTTGGTTCGGATAGAGGAAAATCTCCCCAAGTCTCCCAAGCTGTTGATGCGGTATCATTTACCTTACCTTTCTTCTTCATTTTGTTTGCTTAACGAGAATGCTAACTACTCACAATCCTTGCCCCGTGCTGATGCCATTTTATACTCCATCAAAGACCTGCTTACCTATTGGGAACGAGCGAAAGCAAGCGCTACCTCTGCCTCATTTCCAGCTAGTCATCCTTCTGCTTCATCTGTTGTCTCCTCAGAAGAAAATATGAACGTCATCAAGCAGTCATTGCTTGAGTATGTTGCCTTTATGGACATGGATATCAACCGAGCCAGTGCTTCTGGCCAAAAGGATAAGTTTGAACAGCTGAGAGAAAAGATGGCTCAAGCACTAGAGCTTCCCTCGCTCAAGAGTTCGACTGATTTCAAGCTGATGTTGAAGGTTATTCATTTCGAAATCAGCTCCTTAATGGCCAAAAATGTTGAATTGAAAACCCAACAGGCTCAGTACCTTCGTGCCTCAAATGAAAATGAATCTTTATTCCAAGAGCTCGAGAAGGCCAAGGTTTATTTAAACAAGATTTCTTCTGGGGTTATGATCGAAGATTCTTTGATGATAAAGTTGGCCGCAGAAATGGAAGAGCAACAAGCGAGAATGGACGATTGCAGGGTTAGACTGGCTACTAAGGAGTGCGCTGTTGGCCTGTTGCTTAAGAGATTGAGCGACACAAGCCTTTGGTCGAGCATTACACGAAGCTGAAGGTTGATGGAAACTTTGTAATTGAGCTATCTAAGGCCTCTGATGAGCAGGGCGACGAGTGGGGAAAGATGAGCTATATGTAGGGCAAGTTGTAATTAGGACATATTACTCATTGACATTCTTTTGTAGGACGATTTCGTCCTAAACTTTTATTTTGGTAATTATGACTGGTAGCCACTGTTGACTTATAATGGCATCCAATTTCGTCAATGAAGTATTTTTTCCTTCATTTAATTAATATCTTTTGCATGGATTCATAAAAATATAATTGAAATATGTTGTAATCATCAACATTCCCCAAGCTTTAATCACCAACATCGTATCCTGTCCTCATACATTTCTTTTAGTGCACCTTCACGTAGAATAAGACTTTTGACTTTCTGGCGTCTCTTCAAAATTTGGACCTTCAATTTCGTTTACTGCGCATCTGGCTGTTTGTATTCTGCCCCTTCTCCTTCATGCCTCTATAAATTTGAGTATTTGTTACATATTCACCATCTTCTTTCTTGCTATCTTTTGTAACACTCGACTGATGGGTCTTCCCTATCTAGGAGATCAACTGTTTCTTTTTTCAACAAAAATGGCTCTTTCCTTTCCACATTTGCCATCTACTTTTGATGTGTTCTTTGGTATGAGAGGCATAGGAAATGTTCTTTGATCAATAAATGTCTTCTCAGCGCCTTTTCCATTTATGATCTCCGGTGGGAAATCTCGCTACGAAACTAATTGCTTGTTGAGAGTGCTTCTCAGCCTGTCCACCTATTATTGCAGCGATACATTTAGGAAGGCGTTGAAGTTTCTTGGTCAATGAATGTCTTCTCAGTGCCCTTTCTACTTGTGATCTCCAGTGGGAAACCAATAGCTTGTTGAGAGTGTTTCTCAGCCTTCCTTGCTCATCATTTGCAGCGATGCATTTAGGAAGGCAATGAAAGCCAATTTTCCCTTTTCTGTTGTGGTTAATAGGGACACAACTATTGCCTGCTTCAAATTGCAGCTAATTGTATCTTACTTATTTTGTCTCTCTTGATTTGTAAGAAACATTTGATAATAAAAGATCTTATTCGAACGCATTTCGCTCTTGTTTATTTGAACGTGATCGCTCAATTTATCTTATTATGGCACTATGTTGTGTGCCTATGTTTGTTCACTTTCCCATATGGAAGGAACGTACTTTTTTAAGTACTTACCATTAATAAACCTTATATGTTTTGTGCCATCTAAATCCTCTAAATGGTAAGCTCCATTAGGCAATATGCTCTTCACTCTGTATGGTCCTTCCCAGTTGGGTGACCACTTGCCGTACTTTGGATCTTTTCTATCCAAAGGGAATATTGTTTTCCACACCAAATCATTCAGGCTAAAAGATTTGGCTACGACTTTTTTGTTATAGAATTTAGTCATCTTTCGTTTTTGCACTTGTAGTCTATCTAGGACGTCCAATTTCAACTCGTCCAATTCTAGCAAACTTTGGGCTAGTGATTCTGCATAATCACCATCACTTAAATTATTTTTCAGGCTTATTCGAATTGACTATACATTGATTTCCATAGGCAACACCTCTTTTTGTCCNAGTCTATCTAGGACGTCCAATTTCAACTCGTCCAATTCCAACAAACTTTGGGTTAGTGATTCTGCATAATCACCATCACTTAAATTATTTTTCATGCCCACTCTAATCGACTGCACGTTAATTTCCATAGGCAACACCGCTTCTTGTCCATAAGTAAGTTGAAAAAGAGTTACTTTGGTACTTGAACGTGGTGATGTCTTGTAAGCCCATAAAACTTTATTAAACATTCATGCCAATTTATGGTTTTTTCCTCTATCATCTTTCTTATAATATTTTTCAGAATCTTATTAGAAGATTCCGCTTGTCCATTAGATTGAGCGTAATAAGGCGTGGAGTTTACTAGCCTAACTCCAAACTCACTCAAAAATTCCTTCACTTGATCCCCATTTAAAGAGATTCCATGGTCCTTCATTAAGGTTTGTGGTATTCCAAACCTAT
>CAIGRR010183243.1:0-14733 GCA_903798365.1 Fraxinus sp. 1973-6204 | reverse complement strand
AAAGAGAACGCGTTTTCATGTTTTGAAAAATTGAAAACAGAAAACGACCCGAAAACGACAAAGAGAACAGGGCCTAAATTTTTAATAATTTTGATAAAAATTGATGAAATATTTAATTGAAAAGTAAATAAAAATTATGGATATCATGAATTGTGTGAGTGAAAATGAACTCTTAAAAAATATGGCAAGAGATGGCTATTATTTTGAAATAATGGAGTTTTAATTAGTGATTTTTTAAAAAATGTATGGTTAAAAAGTAAGGAATTTTTTTCAGTTTTTATGTGCAAAATTTTTTATTTTATAAATGTGTGGTTAAAAATGAGTATGAAAATTAAAGATTTTTTATTTTAAAGAGAGACAAGACAACAAGAGTTATATGTTATTCGAATTCAGCGATCCTGAATTTGAAGAATCTCATGACTCGAGCAACTTTGTGTGTGTGTGTGTGTGTGTGAACTGAAAGAAGCAAATATAATTTGAAAACTATTGGACCTAGTTAAAAATTTATAAGCCCCTATTCAGATAAACAAATTTTGTAATAGTGATTTTTTTTTTTTTTTTTTTTTTGAGAATTTATAGTTAAAAAATAGGTTAAATTTGGATTTATATGTAAAATTGTTTTATCGGGAGAATGTGTGATTGAAAGAAAATTTGAAGAAAATTAAATTTTCCAATGTATGAAGACGGCTCAACCTGACAAATAAGTCACCAATATCGACTTCATCCCAATTGGATTCAATCAAATAGATATTGTCATCTCGACAAGGAAAATTAATGTAAGTCATGTTGAACTAAGGATGTCAAATCGATCTTCAACTCGATAGCCAGTAGTTGGACTCGCGAATAGCTCGAGCCGACTTGGCTCGACTCGGGCCACGCCTAATTTGTGGGCGACACCTCGAGCCTAGCAAGCCACACAAGTCAGGCCATGTCACAGGCTCGTGTGCTGCCTGCTGCTATGTAGCAGCACGACTACAAAAATTCGAGTCAGCTTAGCTCAAGCCAAAAAGCTTGAGCCAAACATAGATTTCGGATCGAGCTTTGGCTCGATTCGGTTTAGGCCAAAAAAAGTTTGAGCATATTTTTTATTGGGCCGCAAATGAATTCATTGACATTCCTATGTTGAACCCACAAGCAACTGGCGACACGGCAACTTGGACCCAGTCCAACGGACAAGGTCAGCTCGACTAGGGAGAATAACGAGTCATGTGACCTCGCAAGCCACCCATATTGGTCCCACCAAGCTCGGCTCGGCCTCTTAGACCCGCTCTAAACGCGTAGGTTCAAATTTCAAATTGGAGCTAGGCACCCCCATTTATCATTATCAAAATAACAGCAGTAGCAGAGGAGCCTATTAATTTGAACGTATCTTCAAATTTTGAAGATAAAGATGAAACTTTGATTCTCATTTATTTACTATTTTTTTAGTTACATAAATCATAGTCAATCTGCTCAATCCAAGTCCAAGAATGACTTTTCAATTTGGGAAAACGGTCTAAACCTTATAAAATTCACAAAATCTTCAAACCCTAATTGTCCTCCGCACCTCCTTTTGTTCCGGATACTATTAGGGTTTGATTTTTGGGTGGGGAAGAAGCAAATCGCTTCAAGATTTACCGGCTCCATTTCTTGGTAAGTTATCACTTCTTTTCCGTTTCTTTTTTTTCCCAGTATTTTTCGATTTATTATTTGGTCAATAACTTAATTAATTTTTTCCGTTCTTCTTTTTTAGTAAATGGAAATATTGTTCTTGATTATGGTGGAAAATTCATATTATCTGATTTTTGATAATGGGTATTTATTTTATGGCGACAAAGAAAGAAAAAAAAAAAAAACAGTTGTTATTTCTTTGGTGAATTGAGGCATGTATGAAATAGTAGAGTTTCATTATCTGAGTTTGTAATGTGCTTTTCCTTTAGAGTTCCTTGTTTCCTTTGATTTTGTTGAGTTAGAGTTGAGCCCATATTTCTGAGAAAAGGCTTAGTTTTTTGTTGTTGCTTTTAAATGTAGATGCCTAGTATGGGTTCTGATTTGCTGGATCGAGATGGCGAGGCGTTTGTAGAAGTTGACCCTACTGGCCGGTATGGCCNTTCCTTTAGAGTTCCTTGTTTCCTTTGATTTTGTTGAGTTAGAGTTGAGCCCATATTTCTGAGAAAAGGCTTAGTTTTTTGTTGTTGCTTTTAAATGTAGATGCCTAGTATGGGTTCTGATTTGCTGGATCGAGATGGCGAGGCGTTTGTAGAAGTTGACCCTACTGGCCGGTATGGCCGGTATGGTGAGCTGCTCGGATCAGGGGCTGTGAAAAAAGTGTACAGAGCCTTTGACCAAGAAGAAGGGATTGAGGTGGCTTGGAACCTAGTCAAATTGAGAAGCTTCCTTGGGGATGACGCTATGATCAATCGGTTGTACTCCGAGGTTCGGTTGCTGAGGACATTGAAAAACAAGAATATTATCACATTGTACTCAGTGTGGCGGGATGAGGAGAAAAACACACTGAATTTCATTACTGAGGTGTGTACTTCTGGGAACTTGAGGGAGTACAGAAAGAAGCACAGGCACGTATCAATGAAGGCGTTGAAGAAATGGTCTAAGCAAATTCTGAAGGGATTGGACTATTTGCACACTCACGAGCCTTGTGTCATTCATAGGGATCTAAATTGTAGCAATGTCTTCATCAATGGCAATGTTGGTCAGGTATAACTGAAGAAATACTATATCAAGATTTGAAGAACTGGAAAAAGTGAAATGAATTGTGATCATATTAGATTATTCTTTCTAGTTTCTTCTGCTGCACTAGCCAAGATTAAGCATTGATAAGTATGTCACACACTGATATGCAGTATTTATGCTTCAATATTGTATCTTGCTATAATATATTTTTTTTTTTATTTTTTGCTTTTAAATAGCAATGAACATAGCATAACGGTGAAGAAAATTCCACGTAGCCAATCCCGAATTTATTGGGAATAAGGCTAAATTTGTTTTTTGGTGTAAAGAAAATGAACTTTTTGTTTTGTATATTCTTTTTTTCCTGCATATGTTTGTTTTCAGATTTTCTGATGACTCGTAATTTGTCATCATCTTGTTTGTGTAAATAGGTGAAAATTGGTGATTTGGGTTTGGCTGCAACGGTTGGGAAGAACCACTCGGCTCATTCATTACTCGGGACACCAGAATTCATGGCACCTGAGTTGTATGATGAGAACTATACCGAACTGATAGATATCTATTCATTTGGTATGTGTTTGCTTGAGATGGTAACTCTTGAATTACCCTATAGCGAGTGCGACAATGTTGCCAAGATATACAAAAAGGTGACATCTGGGGTGAGGCCCCAAGCCATGAACAAGGTTAAGGACCCCAAGGTCAGGGAGTTCATCGAGAAGTGTCTTGCTCAGCCTAGGGCTCGACCATCGGCTGCTGATCTCCTCAAGGACCCCTTTTTTGATGGAATTGATGATGACGAAAATAATGCTGATGATCATAGTATTAGCTAACATCCGATTGTTGATAAGTATGTTGTTTTTGTTTCTTTTCCTTTTTGTTTTTGCGTGTTTTGGATTGGGGGTTTAGGGCATACAGTTTCTTTCTTCCAAATTCCTGTTATTGATATTTGATTAATTTGGGAGGTATTGTGAATAGAGTTCAATTTGCCGAAATATTTTTAATTATCGTAAGATTGAATTTTGTGGATTTGCCAGGCAACTTTTTGTTCGAATTGCATTTTTTTAATGCATGATTACTCATATTTCTTGAAACAAAAAAAAAATTGATTAATGCCATCCATCACCGGCTTATGTGGCAACAAGTTTCTTAATTAATTGTTGAGCCGAGTTGCTCTGCCAGGCCTGTAAAAGGTGTAGCAGAGCAAATGTGATATTTGGGGGGTGGGGGGTGTTTAACATTTGGGGAGGTTTTTTTTATGAGGAGGGTCTTCGAGACTCACCTCATGTGAGAGCAATTGCTCTACCAAGCTTTTTACAGGCTTGGTAGAGCAGAATTTTCCTTAATTGTTTATTAGAGTTGTGATGCATTTTAATGTATCGAAAGTCAAATTTGAGAGCGAGAGAACAGGAGAAAAAATCGAAGTCAAAAGTTTTCAATGGCTTGGATTGAGATTGAGTGGGTAGCCAAACAACCCTTTCACTTTAGGAAGAAGCTAACGAATGTTCATTTGGTTGGTCCGGTCAGTTTGTGTGTTGCGTGTGCTAGAAGCGGCCGACAAACAAAATTTATTCTCAGCCAAGTTGTGACCCCTCAAATGTTTGTTGGGAAAGAAGTATTTTTCAACTTATTATTTCAAACAGTTGAAACATGGAAAAGTCAGCAAGTTGGCCGTGTATTTTTGGTGTTGGAATTCAACAGGCCGTTACAGTTTTGATGCAAGCAATTTCTTCACTGTTGCGTGTTTTCGTATGTTCGACTTGACATGAGAAGGTAAATAAGAGAGAGATGTAACATATTGAACACGTGCCCTTCAAAGAGACACGCCCCTCAGCATACAATGTCTATAATTCAATATATTTATTGATGTCATGTTTGGTATGAATTAAATTAGATTTTAATCTAAGTCAAAGTCAAACAATCAATATTAACCACATCTTTCATGGTCTCACAACTTTTGAACCACACATTTCAAAAAATTCTATCACAATCTACTAAAAATCTAATTTTAATCTCCACCAAACACCCTCTGAATTTTATTTGTGCTGTAGATTTCCAAAAAACCGGCCGAGGATTGACCAGAACGCGCTACTGTCGCATCCTTGTTTATATGAACGGAAGAGTATTATATATGATTACACGTCACAACTGTGGTAGAGATGAGGCTTATCAATTTGAGCCTCACTCGAATATTATCAAAATCTTGATATGTGTTTTGTCACTATGTTGAATCATCTGTCTAAAAATTTAAACTGTTAAAAAATAAACGAAATCAATTAAATATCACGTTAAATTACCTCGTTTGAAACAACTATGCATTAATGAGTTACTCACACTAGCTAGAATAAAGGTAAGAGGACGCAATCATGGAACTCGTGGATGTCCACTAAGTGCTTCATATATAAACATGTCTATCTGAGCCTGACTATTCAACAAAAAGGTATACTAGAAGTATGTTCAACAAGCCAATTATAATCATCCACTATACGTTTGGATAAATTGGGTAAAGAATAAAATATGAACAACAAGAAAATCACTCACAAAAAGATAATATTTCATCATTTATCAAAATTAGAATATAAGTCGTCGAGAGATTAACTCAATCCACCAGTCGTCACAAATTTCATATTTAGTTATGACATGCTTCGTGGCATGACCGCAGAAGTAATTAAAGAGAAAAAGTAATGTAGTTGGACCACATGTTCTACCTGTTCGAGTTCAATGATACTACACTTGCAGAACTATTCCTTTGCCAGAAGCTTGTCAAACACCCAGACCATAGGGGGGTGGATGGGTTATTTTTTCATTTTTTATTTCCGTGGGTCCCACAAGTGAGAATTTGTGAAGCTTCTAGCAAAGAAATAGTTTTGGCAATTCAACATTTTTGGTTCGAGTTTTGCTTATCTAAGAAGATGAGAGGCTACTTGAAGCAAAAGCAAACCTACCTTGATGTAATTCTTTTTCTATAAACATGTTTGGATAATTTACTTTTTTTCCTTGTACTTTTAAGTGAAATAGTTAATTTTTTAAAGCAATTCGTACTTTACTGTTCAAATAATGAAACTTATGGCTTCAAAAAGGAAAAAAAAAAAAAAAGGGTTTTCTTGACTCCAAATAAGGTCATATTCCATGTATTCGTATTTTAAACTTTTACTAATAAAAAATTTTTAATTTTAGGATTTACTAATTTACTTGTGACTTAATATAAGATTAGCCAAACAAGCTCTAGCATGATGCTGAAATTGAGAATTGTTATGGGGTGGGTTTGCCCTAAAAGGATAGTGGAATCTAGGACTTGACAATAATCATTGGACTATCGCTATACTAGAAAACAAATAACAACTGTTCTTGTTAGTGTGGTTTAGTTGGCAATTTGCATCATTGCCGATCTCTTCTATTAAACTTTGTTAGGTTAGGTTAGATACACGATACACCACTGAATTATATCTAATAACATGAAAAAAGTTAATTTTTATTTATCGTCTAATTCAAGTAGTGCATAAGTTCATTTGGTAGGACTGATTCTTACAAAATCGACCCTATTTAAAAAGAAAAAAACAGATTAGATATTGTTGATGTAGAAAATTGTATGAATAAAATTTAAGTCAACTTAGAATATAAATTAGAATTTTTACTGGTAATGACTTGTAAATTACAAGTGTGTTCCTTTTTTGCCGAATGAGATATTTGAAATATGAAGTGTGTTGAATCCTCTCTCCATTTTTCAACTCTCATCCTCCCTCTTATAGGGAATTATCATGCATTCTTCATTTTCTTATCTTATCAACTACAGTACCGAGTTGAGAAAGTACATCTTTGGCATGTTTGGATTGGCTACTGAGCTTGACACTGTCGTGTCATTATGAGTTAACTTTACGTGTGGTCCCCAACAATTAATAAACTAATAAGGGGATGAAGTTAAAACATTTGATTGGTGGAATTGATGAGCGTTGATGTAAGACCTTTCAAATGTCATTTTGTTGATTGACTATTTGTACAATGTGTAAGAAATTTTCAATCATTATGTCTTCTCAAAATAACGGCGATCATTAGCACGAGCTGACCTCAAATACCCGACCTTAAATTAATATGAATTTAATGCATATAACAAATTGTATTTAATGGGGTCGCGGTCGGATATCAACGGTTACCCTCACATCGGTGCTCGCCTTGGTGATGGACTGACCTTTGAATACGGTTGGCTCGTTTTTCCATTGTTACAGTATAAATTTAATTATATGAAACACGTTTTTCCGAAAATAGACAAATCTCTAATAAGCAGGCACCATCAAGGTCCCAAAGAAAATAACATACATATATTCATATCTATATTCTTCTGGTCCCATTTTTGTCTCCTAACTTAACAGTATGTGCAACTCTAGTCCAAATTGCTTTAGTAATAATTTTGATGATGTTTACGAGGATAAGATCATTCGTGGTAACTCTATTTTTCATTATATTTCAATTAGGTAACTGTATTTTAATTTCATTTAATCGAATAATTATACTTTAATATGATTTTAATCGAATAATTACACTTTAATTTGATTTCAATCTCGTATAACTTTGTTCAATTCAAATTATAATCGATGAGATGACAATCACATAATCGTTGATATAAGTACAATTTCATTTAAATAAATACTGAAAATTATTTATTGGCAATTATATCATTTATTTTCATCCGTTCAAGTTATGAAATTAGACGAAATTACTGATTAAGATCAAATATAATAATTCATGGATCTAAATTGAAGTAGAAATTAATTTTGTGTAAATTTTCGCTGTAACTTGCATAGTATTTCGAAGCTCATCATCTACCTCAGGCTCTCCAAATGTTCTTACACCAGAGGATTGCCCAACACTCTCCCCTCCCTCCCTCTCTTACCCATATTCTTTTTTATATAAATAATATAAATAATAACTGCCCCTCATCCCAGCTAAGGAATTCCATTTCATTTGTTTATTTAAAAGGAGTGGAATAACCAAGAAAAAAAAAGGAAGGGAAGGACCTTTGGGGAGAGCTAGAGAGAGAGAGAGAAGAAAATGAGAGGATGAGCACATCCTCTGTTTTTTTTTTTAATCAGATTTTGTTATCTGGGCTCCCCCTTCCAATGGTCAGTTTTTATATTGGATTTGGAGAAAATTTGCAATCTTATTCTTTTTCATCGATCGGATTATGTATCTAAATTATGGATTTTCAGGATTGCGAGATTGAATCTTGATTGTTGAATGTAGGATCCGATGATTTTCAATTAAATCCAGCATTTTCACTTGTTAATAAATCAGTATCGGTACTGCTTCCTACCTGATTTTCTGGATAAGGTGTGGTATTTTTTGTTCATTGGTTTGTAGATCTATGTTTTATGTTTTAAGTTCCCGGATAATTATCGATAGTTGCACTTGTTCATCACATTTTTAAATTTTTCCATACATTTCACGTGCTCAGAAATTTTTTTGCTCCTCAATTCATATTCGTTTGCCAGGATTATTTTCTTTCATTTCCTAGCTAAATTGTTTATGATGATGGAAGTTTTACTGAAATTTGCGACAATTGAATATTGAATTGCAGGAAAGATGGAATCAGATCAAGGTAAGCTATTTATTGGTGGGATTTCTTGGGACACAGATGAGGATCGCCTTAAAGAATATTTTGGAGCATATGGAGAAGTAATGGAGGCAGTGATCATGAGAGATCGTACCACAGGTCGAGCTCGTGGCTTTGGCTTTGTAGTCTTCACCGATCCAGCAGTTGCTGAAAGAGTCGTTAAGGAGAAGCACATGATTGATGGACGAACTGTGAGTAATTTACTCGCGTATATCATGTAAAGATCACAATGTATTGAAAATGCAAAAGTATGCACCACCCGGTGTTCGTTTTTCATAGCTGAAAATGCCTTAATGCCTTGTGTAGATTCAATTGTCTACCAATCTAAAATTTTAATAGGGAGGCAAAGATGTTAGGCACCTGCAGCTTTCTAGCTGAATATCGATAACAAGAAAATTTTCTCCTCAGACTTCCTAATCTAATATTTTCTTCTTTTTGTGTCCATGAAAGACAATTTATGTATTGTATTTCAAATTTCAGGTGGAAGCAAAGAAAGCTGTACCAAGGGATGATCAGCACCCGATGTATAGAACTAGTAGTAACATTCAAGGTTCACCAGGTCCCGGACGAACTAAAAAAATTTTTGTAGGAGGACTAGCATCAACTGTCACGGAGGGTGACTTCAAAAATTATTTTGATCAATTCGGCACCATAACTGACGTTGTAGTGATGTATGACCACAATACTCAAAGACCACGCGGTTTTGGGTTTATAACATACGATTCAGAGGATGCAGTCGATAGGGTGTTGCACAATACGTTTCACGAACTCAATGGTAAGTTGGTTGAGGTGAAGCGGGCAGTTCCAAAAGAATTGTCACCAGGACCCAGCCGAAGCCCTCTTGTTGGATACAACTATGGTTTCGGTAGAGCCAATAACTTTCTAAATAGCTACGTACAAGGATATAATCTGACCTCACTGGGGGGCTATGGAGTCAGGACAGATGGTAGATATAGTCCATTACCTGGTGCTCGAGCTGGGCTCTCCCAATTCGGTTCTCCGGCTTATGGAATGGGCGTGAATATGGATCAAGGGTTGAATTCTGGCTTTGGAGGGGGTTCGAACTTAAGTAGCAATCTTGGCTACGGGCGCCTTATGAACCCCTATTTTGGTGGTAATCAGAGCAGGTATAATACTCCTATTGGTTACAATACAAGTAGTAGCCGAGGAGATTCCCTTTTCAACTCTTCTTCCCGTAACGTGTGGGGGAATACTGGCCTGAATACTTCTCCAAGTAATGCAAACTCAGGATCGTACTTTGGTTCTGGAAGTGGCGGTTTTGGAGTTTTTGGAAATAATGGTGCGAATTGGGGCACTTCTCAGATTGTCACTCCTCCTGGGGGTAGTTCTTCTGTCTTTGGCGGAGGAAATGTTGGCTACAGAGGTGGAGAAAACAGTTTTTCATTAGCAGCCGGAGGATTTGGAAGAAATAGTGGAACATCTGTATCCACAACATCTTCACTTACTGCATCGACCGGTGGTTATGAAGGATCTTATGGGGACTTTTACCGAAGTGGATCGGTGTACGGGGATCCAACTTGGCAAACCAGATCTTCTGAGCTAAATAACTCTGGTTCATTTGGATATGGACTTGGAAATCCAGAAGATGTCGCTGCTAAAGAATCTGAGGATTCTTTGGTGGGTTATGACATTACAAATAGACAATCCAATAGAGGTAACACTGTTCATCCTGTCTTTCTACACCTTGTGTATGGGGACTTTTACCGAAGTGGATCAGTGTATGGGGATCCAACTTGGCAAACCAGATCTTCTGAGCTAAATAACTCTGGTTCATTTGGATATGGACTTGGAAATCCAGAAGATGTCGCTGCTAAAGAATCCGAGGATTCTTTGGTGGGTTATGACATTACAAATAGACAATCCAATAGAGGTAACACTGTTCATTCTGTCTTTCTACACCTTGTGCTTGAGTTTAGTGTATTTTTATTTCCTGAAAATAAGTGCTCCGGCTATAGAAAATGCACCCGAATGACTAAGATTAATGTTATAGTAATATAAATATGTTAGATTCCACGATAGCCCCGGTTTGAACTCATGAGATTGTGAGAGATGGGGAAGTAAGCGAAGATGTTTGAGTAAGAGTTACCTAATTGATTGAATACCAGTCAAATTCCCGGGTAATGTAACTCACAATGATAACATTTTCACTTCATGTCATTAGCTTAAAGAAGCATCGTGTGGAGCTGACTTTTGTTTGACAATATGAAAGTTCAAATCATTTAGCTTTCTTGATTTGAGATATCATAAAAGTCTCGAATATGATTCTTATTTAGTTTGAGACACCGTGAATATAAAGATCAAGGTTGTAATAATTATTTTTTTCTCCTTTTTAGCTCGTGTGCAGAAATATCATTGAAGTCACCAGTTTAATTTGATTACCTGGTCACCATTTTCATTATCATATTATAAAAATAAAAAAAAATCGATTCAACTACTAAGTGGAGCATGAAGAAATTAATGATACTGGTTTATCTTTTGAGTTGTTCTTCTGTAATGGTTCTTCAGTCTTTGGTCCCTATGCCAACCTGATGAAACAAAATGCATCATTGCTGAAGGAGGGAAACATTTTAGAAAATAGAGGCTGAAAATTGTCGTATAATTATTGTAACAACTATGAGAAATACTCAAATGTGTGTCCAGATATAAGTAAAATGTTCTCTATGCATTTATGATGCATGCATTGCAAGCCTGTGATAATTGAAATAATTCTGCTATCTATGTTGGTATTTAATAGTTTTTACTAAAATATTTGAGCTCACGAGTGAAAATCATAGCTTTTGATACAAGAAGGTCATTTTTACTGTTTATTGGTATTTAGTACTGAAATTTAGTTATGTTCCCACCATATTGTTTTTTTCCCCCTGACTTTATTAAGAGTCGAGACATTATACTAATATAAATATTGATTTTGTTTTCATGGGCAAAATATGAATAAGACGACATGTTCTATAAATTCTTTGGACTAGTTTGCAGCTTTGGTGTCCTAAATAAGAAAATACTAAAATAAAATTCATTTCATATTCTTATACTCATGAAAAATTTAATATTATACATTTAAGATTTTAATGCTTTAGTGACATCAAAATTTTATTTATATGCTTTTTTGTTCTCTTATGCATCGTAATCTAGCACATGACAATGTACTTGGCAAAATGTTTCAGGTATATAAAAGAAGTATTGTGTTAAACATAGTAATGTAACATGAACTACTGCAGTCGTCCAAATAAGTTGAAATCTGATACTTGTGCTTGTGTCATGATTTGCTTCAGAGTTCAGATAACTAAAATAAATTACTGCCTCATATGGTAGACACACTTTGATGGCGATGAGTTTTAGGCACCAATAAAGGAGTTATTTACAGAATTCAAAAGCATACACATTGAACAAAATGCACATAGTTATAACAAAAAGTCTTTCATTGGGAAATGAAAGGGTTATGAAGATGAATAATGCCTGAAGTCACACAAAATTTAGTTATGTATATATATCCTTCAATATATCAATGTTATTTAATAAATTAATTTTCTTAATGGCTTCTTCAGGAATTGCTGCTTAGGAAAATTCAGTATTTGGATATCTGAAGAAAATTGTAGGAGAAGAAACTTCCAAAAAACACTTGGACTGTAAATTCGTACGTAAAATGGAGCTGACACGGTGCTTAATTCCAAGTATACATGTTCAGTGCAAGCAGTTTCGAGGGATTTTATGCAGTTTTGAGGTTTGATTTCTACATACAACTTAGTTTCCTTTCTCTGTATTTGCTTGAGATGTAAATCAGATTGCGAGATATACTCTGGAGGATTGTTTCTAGTTAATTTGTCTAGAGTCTCTTCAACAAGAATGTACCACTCGTATAACATCAAAAGGTAGAGAATTTTTTTGTATTCTTTTTAAATTTTTTTTGGGAGTTGATGACTGGCAGAGTTTTTCCTACTTCAGGGATTTGTATCTCTCAGATTGTATGTGAGGTTCTGTTTTAATTACTAGCGTGAAATATAAGAGGATTGCCGACTTAGGTTCCCCTTTAATAAAATACTGAAAGTTATGATTCATTTACTGGATTTTCGACGAGTATAAAGCTTCATTTAACGATGTAATAGTTGCGTAAGAAACAGACTTCACGTCTTCTGTCTTCTACTGGTTCTTACTGATGTTAAGCATGTTAATTTGATCGATGCACATCAGTTGCAAACTAGTGTTCATTCCCGGCATGGAGTACAAAAGGGATTTAAGTCATATTAATCGTCTGCGTGAGCATTCTATTTTGATTGAGGATTCACGCAGTCGCATTAGGGATTCATTCCGGGGTTAGTGCACGATAGTTTTTCATGGATTAAATGTTCGTGATGACAGGTATGTTTTATGTACATTATCTCGAGATTTTAACTTCTTTTTCATTTTTAATGTTGTCCAACATAGTCTAATTACGAATATCAAACAGGACATCCGAGTTCTATTTTCATCTTCTGACTTTATTTTTCTGATCTAGAGACGACGAAGGCATGCAAATAGATGACATTTGGGGTCATTGATTTCATAATTGCATTCCAATAAAGTCACTCTGTCTAAGTTCGTTGGCTTGACTTGGAAACATTGGGTGACCAGCTAACGAGTTTGGACAGAATGACTTGATTGAGTAAAGGTATAGATCGAGGAGTAAAGCCAAATGTACAGAAAATAGGTTGACAGAACTTCTACCACCTCTCACATGAGGTGGGTCCCATGTGGGACCGAGCTCATTAAAAAATGGATAAAAAATTTTCCGACCCCACGCCTTGTGAGTTATCGGTGGGGGTTCCTCCACCTCTGTGTGCCAAACAGAACTTTAAATCGAGTAATCTAACTGGAAATTAGCCAACCTGGCAGCAATGGATGGTTTAAGAGCTTAATTTTTTAAAATTGGACGAGTTTATTACATATTGCCGATATTGAACATTTATGTGTATATTAGATTCATTTTTGCAATATTTTATAAAATGGTTCGATGAGATTAAACCATTCATCCTAAATTTTAAGATGTTAGAGAGGATAATTATTCATATAATTTTTAAGCATATATTTCCAAAACAGGAATCCTCCTCGACCCGGGCTGGCATCAAACGATGGTCACAATCACAAACATTCTAAAATTGCTTTTATGATAATCGAGTAGGATGTTTTCCATTGCATAACTACAACTTGCCATGGGCTACAAAGTTCCTCCAAGTTTTTGAGCATCTCCTGCTGAAATCAAGATATGATAGTGTATTTTTGATGGTTCTTGGAGCAATGAAGTGTTTGATGGTGGTTTAAGCTACAAAATTTGTATGTTATTTTCAGTCTAAATCATGTGGTCATTATGTGGTATCTTTACACCCATCTACATAACATGACATAAGAGGAAATGTGTCCATTGCGTCAATATGAATTCTAAAATTTAACTCGAAATAATACGGCAAAAAATGGTACTAAATCAAACTCTTGACCTACACAACACACTAAACAAGTAGAAAAGCACAAGTATAAGAGATTCGATATGACACGACATTGCTGAATATGGTTCTTGTTTACTCTAATAAAAATCACAAAATATACTCTCCAATGTTTTGCAAGGAGGGTAGGCAAGAAAATTCCCCCAAAAAAATAATGTGGGTCTATTTATAATTATAACAATATGAAGAGCTCAAACGAGACAAAACAAAGATATGGGGATGTATCTGTAATAAAATTATGTACGGACATAAAAGGACCGTTATGGATGAGGTATGGGATTAAATCCATCAATGATCACTAGACTTTATATTTAGTGTCACCATAGCCATCCAATTTGATTTTGTTTCATCATGACCATCTAATTTTATATTTAGTGTTACTATAGCCACCCAATTTGATTTTATTTCACAATAGCCACCTAATTTCTTATCACCATTCTCACTAATTTTAAAAGGGGTAAATGATACTTTGTATTATATATATATAATAAATTTTAAAAACAAAACAAAAGTTTTTTTTCTTTTAAAGTTTAAAAAAATTATTTTAAAATATGTTTTAATTTAATTTAATTTTTTAAGGAACTTCTTTTTTTAAAAAATAACTTTTCATTTTATTTTATTTTTCTAAGTAACTTTTTTTAAAAATAAATAAATTCTTATAGTAACTTTTTTTAAATAAGTTTTTATTTTATTTTTTAAGTAACATTTTTAAAAAAAATAATTTATTGTTTTATTTTATTTAAGTAGCATTTTTTTAAATAAGTTTTTATTTTTATTTTTTTTAAATTTATTTTATATATAATGAAAAATTACCGTTTTACCTTTTAAAATTAATGAAAATGATGCAATGTTATATGAAATTGAGTGGTCATGATGAAACGTTATATGAAATTGAATAGTTATGGTGAAACAAAATAAAATTAGGTGACCATGGTGATACAAGCTCCTGTTTGTTCCATATTATTTTTT
>CAIGRR010183034.1:0-17098 GCA_903798365.1 Fraxinus sp. 1973-6204 | reverse complement strand
CACTTAATCTAAAAACTTAAGTTGTCAGATAAAACCAAATATATCATTTAAATATTGTCTTCAACACGCCACCTCAGACATGATTTATTTATTTTTCCCATTAAAGCCTAACATGTGCACAAATTCATTTAAATGGGTGGCGTCGAAACTTGAACTCACGGCCTTTACCAGATTTAATATCATTTTCAGTCGGTTGATCTAAAAGGTTAAGTTATTAAATAAGCCCAATATATATAATTAAATTATTATTTTCAATATCAACTATTACAAAATGGATAAGTTAGTGCCAGTCATGAGGGCAATCAAACCTATACAAACCTTGGAGGCCTTCATTGGATGTGATGAGATCAAGTTCAAGGAGATCAAGAAGGCGCCCTAAATCAACTCCACTGGTCCAATTCTCGGGAGGCTGGCCAACTTTTAATTTCAACCGACCCCGATTAGCTGTCCCACCCCAAATGATCCCGACAGGCCGAGGTTTCTCCCCATTTTGACCTGTCAAAAGAATAAGGCTGCCACTGTCGCCTTCAAGGTCAAATGTCTGTTGATTCTCGCCAACAACAAGAAAATCGGTAAAGAAACAAATCCCTTTCTCATCATTATACTCCAGGGCATAGGCCATTATGGTGCCAGTTGTCATGCCAGAGCTCCTTCCAACTTTCACCACTTGTCTTCCAATGAGACTATTGATAGGAGACTGCAAATCTATATTATTGACATCATCAATTTCACCTAGTCCTTTTACAAGTGTAGTCACATTGGCCATGTTAAAATCTTCTGCAAAAGGGATGAAAGCCCCATCTGCTCGAACAAATGTTTCTGCATGATCACGAAATTGTAATGGTCACGTATGGGAGTCAGGACTCAATTAGATACCTTTTAGTACAAATATGAAATTGGAGACACCTTTATATTGGATAACTAGATAAGTTTCTAAAGATGCAAAATAGGACTCAGCAATCATATTATTGTTGTATACAACTATTAACCAAAACACAAAGCTCAATATACCCAATGGGAAGCAACTTTTAAAGGTGGAATGGTAGCATGAAAGCTCAAATCACCCTCCACCAAGCCAATATTTAACCATATGTATTTTAAAAGAAAAATTATCTCCAGTTACAATATATTGCTCTCTGAATCTGAATGTTTGGGTACCGAGGAATCACAAGTAATCATACAATAACACATGTAAATGACTTTTTCATTAATAACTTAGCACATACAAATTCCAGAGCAAAGCCAAGGAAAATCAGGTGGAAGAAAGACCATAAGAAAATGAGCAACATTTAATAGATTCTAATTATACAATGAAATGGTATAAAGACTCATAAGGGAATTAGTGTCGTACTCTATCTACAAATGTAGACCAACTATTCAATTACAATGGTAAACAAGTATGGGCCAGATGCTTACATAATTGGTGACATCCAGTATGTTACTGGTACATAAATTTTTAAGTTTGTTCAAACTGATCTACAAATATAATGGTATAATAAATTGCTAAGAAAAACTAAGGACAATCTTGCCACCTTTTGCCTCTTCAGTAGTTAGTCATTTCTTTATCCTTAGTAAAAATGATCCCATACATATATAACTCTTCACATTCACACATTTCCTATAATTATCCTTTCATTTAGAATATTTATCTAGACATCAGAATCAGAAACATGGAATACAAAAGAAACACAAACTTCTATAATTTGGTGGAAGGTAGTGAATAATTATTAATCAATTGCATTTCATAATCTTGAAACGCTTTACCTGGGTTTGTTCCAGCAAAAATTCCATACCAAAGATCATCTGTTATAAATGATGTAGCCCTTTCCACGGAACCTAAATATACCCCAGGCCCAAGACTTGGGGGCAAGGGATGAAACATTTTTTGACTTGGGTAATCAAGATCAACTGCCACATGCCGATTAGTTAGGAAACCAACCTTCCTATTTCCTGTTCGACTTTTGACAATAGCGCCCAAGGTTCCATATGTTTCTTGGCTTGCAACCTAAAAATGCACAAGATTATTAAACACTGGGAAGGGGTGACAAGGAAACAACTAGGAATATAATGAAGGGAGAGTGCTTGAATCCAGGGTTATGTAGAAATGAAAACAGCAAGGTATGAAGGCAGAAATAATTACACGGGTCTATGACGTAGTGTGTTATATACATTATTAGAAGCGTTCAAGATGCAGAGCATGATGAGAACAGATCGATATACAGATTGCCAAAATTGAAATATTTGACTATGTGGCATACACGTGATCAAATGCTCAAGTGGATTCATTCACTGAGTGTAAATAGCCTGATTGATTCATTTTTAGAATTACATTGACAAATATTAGACATGTACGATACTTCTCATCAATGAATCTTTAGTTATTTCCATAGCAGCCAAGAATAACACACAGCAACAAATTGGTAAGTTAAGTACTTAATCATGACAAACCATGTATTTTCCTAAAAAATTATGTACCAGGAGTACCAAAAAAATTATGTCTGCATGAGGGAGCTTCTGAAAGTCATTAACAGCATCCTAGGAGAAAGCACTGCCATAAGAGAAGATTTATGTAATCTGGGTTTGGATTTAGCATTTCTTTTGTAACATTTAACTATGAAAGACCATTATCTTACTCGGCAGAATACGAACATGCTATGTTACAAGAAGCATAAGAATGATAAGAGAAACATATTTTATTACCTGGGAACCAGAACCAATGCATGGATCACCTCCACGCAAGCCATCTACAAGTTCTGTATACAGTTGTTCCTTTGGGGTGGCTGCAGGTGCTCCATAATAAGAGAATTCGACAACATCAATATCACACCATACACCTCCAGGTCCCTGTTCAAGATATGACAAAGACACTTAAATCGGAGCTTGTAAGAGTTACGGGAAAGAACTTCTAAATCTTCCTCGGTTCAGTCCAAAACTTTTAATGTCGCCGTTAACGTTTGTAATTACTAAATTTTTTGCATAAAAATTGCAAGTTACACGATCCTAAAGAACTTCCAAAATTTGAGCCCAACCCAGTAGACATCATCCCCAAGAAAACTTTTGTGAACATGAAAGCCACAACTCACGATTATTAATAAAGCAGCAGCACCTAAAGGTAAAAGACAGAATATAACCAAAATTAAAGACATAATCACCAAAATTTAGAACCTTGAGAGCATCCGGTAGACAATGAGCATGACTAAGCCATTGCCTGTGAACTTTTCGAGCAACAAAGACAAGAATAGCTGGTATATCAGTCATCGCACCCCGCCTGATCCGGCAACCAATTGCAGTGCCAAGACTACAGCGCCGCAAAAATTTGCTGTGAAATGCCCTAATTATCATCAGTTCAAGTAGGGTCGTAGCTTGCTGTCCTGATGGTGGTCGTCCAATAGTTTCAGGTAAAACCCCTTTCTGAAGATTTCCAAAGTATTGTGCCCTATCTTCAGCAGTATCTGTTACCTGGCTGGAAGTAGGCCATGAAAAATAAGCAGCATTGCTGTCGACCTGACCACCTGATGCAAAAGCTTGTAATGGAACCGGACTTGAAAAAGGCAGATTGAGATTCTGGCAGTAATCTCGATCCATATACAAAGCTGATTCCTCTGATTGTGCAGAACCAAAGTTATGGGCTCTTATATCCATTCTAGCCTGTTCCATTTCAGCTTTCCTGCAAGTTTTATCTTAAATTTAACATTTATTTTCCTCAAAAACTCAAAAATAGGAAAATGCTTGAACTTAAATCAGATACTCAATATGTTTTAGCTTTCTCAAAATAAGTATTTAATAAAGCTTAATTGAGTTGAGTTCAGTTGCGTTTAGGACAAACATGCTGGGCTGCCGCACTTGGAATTGAATTAAGAACATAATAGAACAGGTCCCACCCAACTCCATAAAATGGAAATGAAATCGAACAATCAAAAAGAGAACCTAAAGGATATGAAAACAGCCCAACATGGTAAAACACTAAATTATAAGGATTTCAAGAGAAACAGAGGAAGTCCTACAGAGACCACTAATGAAAACATATCAAGGTACTAAAACAACATAAGCTATTGATTATTTCTGGTTCGGTTATCCCACATTTCCAAGGAGTCATGAAATAAAAATCCAACAAGGTCAATGAAAGCAGCAAAGAACAAAACGAAATAGCCCAACTCTGTAAAAGAAACTGGTGGACAGAAATGAACCCTGGATAAGAAGATTTGTTGGAACAGTACTCTTCAAAGAATAACCCATAAGATTTTAAACCTAATGGACAAAGAACACACACATCTCACGAGTTAAGCAAAATTTAAATCGGAAGATAATAAAAATTGAATCTTTATTCAAATTCAACGAAAACCCACCTGTCAGCACACTAAAGAACTTCGTGCCCAGCAACAATTTTCTTCCCCACGCTCATCTGCAAGATCAATCGAATTATAATAAAGAATCTCTGAATCAAAAAATTTGTACTGCTTAATCATATACGAGTCTTCTAGCACAATTTAGTGCATGCGTGCGTGTGCTTGTTACAGAGAGACCCTCCCGGGGCTGGGGGTAGAGAAAAGAACCGTATATAGAAACAAAGACTTTTCTAAGATAAAGATAAAGAAAAGAAATATAATACTAAGACAGTATTATTATGCGCAAGCCGCAAGCAGTTTGTAACCTCCATTATCGAAAAAAAAAATGATTTTTAAACAATGATTTTTTTTGAAGAATGTGTATTTGAAAAATAAATAAAGATTTAAGATCTACTTAAAAAATTATTTTATTGAAAAGTGCGATTGAAAATGAGTTTTACAAAAATAAGTCCCAATCGAGGACATAATTGACTATCATTTTTGCTGTCACTTTCATTCTTTTACTTTTCTATTTTGCCACTCATCATTTGGGTGATCACACGCTCTTTTTCAATATTTTATTTGATTTTTTTTTTTTTTTTGTGGTACTCAAGTGTCTCAATTTAGTTAGACTAATTTTCTAGACCACCAGCCATCGGTCCCTTAGTAATTGGCGGAGGTAAACCGCGAGTTATGCCCAAATTGATTTGGTGAGCAACAGATTCAAGGCATAAGGAAATTTTAATGGAGGAGAGTGATATAAAATAAAAAAAAATAAAAAAATAAAAAAATAAAAATAAAAATAAAAAATGGAGGAGAAGGATAAGCAGAAAAAAATAAAAATAAGAATAATTGCACTTTGGTCCCCAATATACTACTATAATAAGAAGTTAGTTTTCAACCTTTTAAAATGTATTATGTTGGTCCTCGGTATTTTACTATAGTTGCAAAATCATTTCTTATGGATGGACACTATTCAAATCCATGTTGAACTGTCATGTGGTCACTTACATTTAATTTTATGAACATAGTTCAGGTATCCCAGTTTAATCAGACTAATTTCCTGAACCACCAGCCACCGACCCCTCAGTAACTAACGGAGGTAAACCGCGGGTTATGTTCAAGTTGACCAGGGTTCGAGCACCCTTTATACTCCTGAATATTTTATTTGATTTGATTCGATGAGGAACAGATTCAAGGCATAAGGAAATTTTAATGGAGGAGAGTTACTAAAAAAAAAAAAAATTATGGAGGAGAAGGATAAGCAGAAAAAAATAAAAATAAGAATAATTGCACTTTGGTCCCCAATATACTACTATAATAAGAAGTTAGGTTTCAACCTTTTAAAATGTATTATGTTGGTCCTTGGTATTTTACTATAGTTGCAAAATCATTTCTTATGGATGGACACTATTCAAATCCATGTTGAACTGTCATGTGGTCAATTACATTTAATTTTATGAACATAGTTTTTTATTTACTACGAGGAATGACAATGGGAGCAGGGTGGGATATAGAGAGTTATGAATTAAAATATCTTTATTTTTTGTCCAATTTTCCTTATTAATTTATGCTTAATGTTAATTTTTTTTATTTTTATATACAGTTTATATTTATAAACATTAAAATAAAAGAAAACAAAATATAAAAATTAGGACAAGGAATTCCTCGGCCTTGTCCCCGGCCCCATTCCCCATTGCATTTTGGCTATTTTCAATTTGAATTTGTGCTTAAAAATTAAATGATTTGAATTTTTATGAAAGTCGCAAGACAATAAATGTTTTGACCGTTTCAGCTATAAACGATGATGCAACTAGTTCGAAAGGTAAATCGACTTGCTCGTTTCTAAATATTGGTTACTAACTTGTTAATGAGACAATATTCGAGGATCAATTATACCAAAAATATATCAGATTTCTTGGATACCATTGTATATATGTTGTGTGGGGATTAGGGGCCCATACATATTTGCTCCCCAAAAGTTGCACACTTTTTCAACAATATAATCCATACCCAGTTACGGTAACTTTGGTGGATTGGGGTGGGTAGGGTTGGGGTATTGTTTTGGCCCTGCCTCTATACTTCTTTTCTTGCTCTTTTGACTTTTATCACACAATTTATACACCAAATATTTGGTTCTTGAACAAATTATTTGATATTCAACATGATATGATTTGTAGAAGACAGAAAAGGGGCAATTTTTATTTCTATGTTTAGTGTAGAAAAATGAAAAATAATCAAACCGAAGGAGAGTAATTAAAGATTCAATTGAATGTAGACAATTTTAAATATTTTTTATTTACTAATGTGGCCTTAAATTAAATGACATGTATAACTAGACTTAAAAATTTGACATAATTTTTTGTTTTTCTTATGTTCCACTTTCAAATTTAATGTTTTTTTTAAACAAATGGATATGATTATCAGCCAATATACATACGAACCCCAATAGGCAACAAGAAAATGCAAATGAGATCAAAATAGATGATGAAATGGATGAATATAGATCGATATACTATATAGACATATAGTATATATAGAGAGAAATGATCTAATAAGTATCGTGCTTAGTTAATTATAAGTATAGGCGACATGACATATCAATCTATCCGTAGATAAATTATGATGGACCTTGAGATTTAATTGAAATGTGTTATTCAATGAATTGATGTGTCATCTCTTATATTCGTGACGATATGAAAAATCACTCAGATGATTTGAGGATCCACTTTAACTTGACAAAAAATGCCTTTTGCTTATCGAAACCAAACGGTACAACACAAAAGGTCGAGCGCACCCATACATGCCGTCCCATGGGAGACATCATTTGAAAATACAATCATAACACCCACAACAACCAATAAAGAAAAATAATTATGACATAAGGTCTAAGGCTACTTTCTAGGTATCATAATGGCCCCATCGATACCAAACTCTCCAGCCAAATAAATCTCTCAAAAAGAGCGGCAACACACAGTCTTAGATCGGATAATATAACTTGACATGATTAGGATTGCGATTTTTAGTCTAATGACCTATATAAATAGGTTATGGTCCAACAAGAAAGGCCACGCTATTTAAAATCTCTCTACAGCCATTTGATTATTTTAGCAAATTGTGTTCTTGTTATATCCCGTACTCCAACAAATATAACACGATTATCTTGTCAACTTTTTCTAAGTTGATGTAAAAGTGTTACGTCATTTTTTGTCATCAATAGTTTAATGGTAGAAGAAATAGTGTTGAGCTTAACAAGCCCATATTTTCAATCACTAAAATACTAAAATCTTCTATCCTCTGAAATCCTTCACAAACAAAAAAATGAGCTACAACATAGGATAATGAGGTGTTCAAGAACCAATTTTGACTAACTAAGCCTCCCAAGTAATTTACGGATGCATAGGGTTAGAAGTGATTCCATGGAGGCATGAAATCTTCAACTATTGTAAGTGATTATAGAATGCCTTACTAATGCAGTACAACACATTGAGCAAAACCATAAAATCACCATGTGTGTTGTGGAAGTCGAGGTAGAATCTCATGCCCATGAAAGAAATGCTCGATCACCTGTGTTTAAGAACTTGTGGTTTCTAGAAGAAAAGTCCTCTAAAAGTAGGACTGACAACGCCAAGTGAATGTCACCACTAGATGTTCGAAACTTTAGGCAAGCCAAAAGAATTTTTTATCATCTAAGGTTACACAATTTGTCCATTCATAGAAAGGGCATGCCTGATCATACACAACGCATGCCTGCTATAGAATAAGAGGAAAGACGAGAGCTAGATCAACTAAAATATGTATAGCCAATCTAGAAACCAAGCAAAATGAGTGACATGAGAATGCTTCACCAACCATCACTCTCATTTTACTGAGGACATACTAGTAAAATCATTGCTAGAGAAATTAAAGATGTCGAAGCTCGTCAATTACAAAGGAGAAGGCATCCCTATAATTCACCTCGAAGAATAAACATCTTGGATTGAGCTCCAAAGCACTAGTGACGCCATAATGTGCATAGACTTCTCCCTTTTCCTTGACAACAAAGACCAAATATAGTTCTAGAAGTAGCTCTAAAGGTTGGTCAAACGTTAGAATGATCGAAGAGTCACCTTTTCAACGGTCAAAAGTTAGAATAACCGAGGAGTCACCTTTACAACCAATTCATATGATTCAGAGCTTGAACTATGCTAAAAATAATGTCAGGCGAGCATCAAGCAATGGTGGAGTAGGTCACAAAAAAACTACCCCAATAAGTTCAACAAACAAATCATGAAGGTTGAAAAGATCTTCGATGATGCAATTTTGTTGATAGTCTTATCAGGATTAAGACCAAAACAAGATTCTGATGGTCCGTCCATGAGGATGGATTGAAATATTATTATGAGTTTTAGAGCAGATCTAAAAAGCACAGCAATACAGAAAAGCTATCTCAAATCAGAAAGAAGAAAAAATTAGGGTCGGTTATGTACCTCGACCCAAAGAAAGGAAAATAGAGAATAGGTATATTTCGAAAAAGATAAGGGAGTGTTGTAAACTACAACCACATACACACTAGGAGAAATTTGAAGAATACCACCCTTTGAACACTTCTCTAGAGGAAGTCTTTATGTAGGTTAAAGAAATCCTCCTCAAACCCCATTGTTAAGGAAAAATTCTACCTAACTCAATCATGTAAAGTATTACCAATACTACAGGTCGATAGGCCATGATACAGAAAAATATCAAGATCAAAAAGAGGAAGTGAAATCATTGATCAAATGAAGACAGATGTTGAATTCATAGCTAAGACTAGCAATTTGTAGGAACTCCACAGTTTAGTCAATTGAATGATCCTCATCCACCATTCCTACCTGTCAAGCAAGCCAACCCAGGGCCGATATTCAAATACTAATAGGACAAAATCAACGTATTAATGATTTAAGGAAAGATATGCATAGACACATAAGTTAGGCTCGAAGTTAGTAAAACCATGAAAACCAACTACCGTTAGAACAACCTAGGATTAGAAATGGGCTTGAGTGGTTCAGCTTCTTCAAGGAGGACTCCAAGGGAATCATGTATAACTAAACTGACACACTAGTCATAAATATGTTAGTAGCAGGACTTAATTCTACAGAAGACTTGTAGACAATAAAATCTCGATCAACATTCTATATATAAAGACTCTAGAATAGATGGAGAGATTTTAGAGGGATATCTTCAGTCGTATCTCAAAAGACTACAAAGCTTCATAGGTGACATTTGAAGCAAATGGTCAAATCGCCCTTATAGTAGAGTTGGAGGGCCCTCGAGTTAAGGAATGAAGATTGTTAATTTTGTGGTGGTCAACCTTCTATCCAATTACAACACAATCTTACATACACTACATGAACTCAAGGTAGCAACCGCAATCTATCATTACTACACTAAGTTCCTCACATCTAGGGATGTATGAATGGTACTAGGAGATCAGGTCGAGGTAACATCCTAAAATATCGACTTGTCCAAAAGGCAAATACATATGATCAACAGATGATATAGAGATCGAACCAAGGAGATCCATCGAAAAGTTCAGCATCTGCATATCTTACAATTATATGGATTATAGTAAATGCAAAAAGCTGCTAGAGGATGACAACCTCGCCTTTAACAAAGCTGATGCCAATCTCGTTAGCACACAAGTGTCTTGGTGCTCCCTTAATCTATCACTAGAGACATCATCCACAAAATACTAGTGGATACATAAAGTGCATTGAAAATACTCTATACTAAAATACTTAAATGGATGTGGATCCCTCTCAACTTCCTAAAGTCATTTCCTAGCTCCACTTCTTGGCTTGAATGTTGTATTGTAGTATCTAGAGGTCGGGTCACTTTAGTTGTCGAAGTGGGAGAATCCTTGCATTTTGTTAACATCACCCAGAATTTGTGAGATTCATCTTTGTCATATGATGATAACATAGGACAACTCTTGCTCTACAACTTAATTGTAACTGTTTCCATATATAGCTCACCAAAGTCCCCTACTCCATATGGGATAGGCAGGATCAAATGGATCAGGATAGTTGTTGAAGAATGCCAATTAAATAAGCTGGTAGAAGAATTGGATAAAATCTAAATAACTTAGATGTGTTCGTATGGAGCCACCAAGACTTGGATGGTGTTGGTCTTAAATCACCTGTCACAAGCTCAACATTTACCTCAAAGTTTGACCTAAGCAACAAAGGAGACTTTCCCTAAAACCAAAAAGGTATGAAAATCTCATTGGGACCTTTTGTTTATCGAAATCGCATAAGATAGCACAAAAGATCGACCCAAAACCCCTTTGGTGGCAACACCACCCCCACCAACCAATTGAAGTAAGTAATGATCACCTATGGTATAGGGCTATGACCTAGGTATCATGATGACCATGTTCCACCGAACTCTCTAGCCAATCAATTCTCCCCAACAAAGGACGGCAGCACACATGCCTAGATTGAATATTGTAGCTTGACATGATTAATGTAATAAATTCAAGTTTGTCGACTCTTATAAAGGGTGAAGGCCCAATAAAGAAAGGTTTGGCCGTTAAAAATCTCTCTACACCACTTGTACTTAAATTTCAATAAATTATCTCTGTTATGCATTGTTTCATGAGGCCTCAAATATTCTACGTGGCAAGTAAGCATGGGGCCTCGCACCATTTCAAAGTATCACATGGTTGTTCGGATCAAACCCCTTTTTACTGGTCGAACCAATATGCTTATTGACCTTCTTTAAACTAAATTGATCCCATGGGAAAGAACCGAACTAGGAGGGAAAGCGAGGTCACAAAAGGAGCTCGGTACAAGATTTTTCAAGCAAATCTTCAGTATGTGATTGATATGAAAATTTACTGCCGCTGCCATGTCCAGCCCATTAGGTCAAATCTAAAACCGCAAGCTAGGCATTATGGATGGTAAAATGGTATTAGCATTTAATGTTTATGATTGATTGATGGCATCAGCCGCACGAATGAGGCCACGTGCCTCTTCATCAAACGACTCACGTTCACCTTTTTTTAGTATAAAGGCTCACACTTAGTGCCATTTTAAGAGTACTGCAAGTTTAGAGTCTCAAACTATAACTTTGCCGTATCACCGTTTTATCTATCACTCCCTAAATTCGACCCCCTTTTTACATTGGAGGCACGCGACTAAAGTCATCTCATACTCATACATTTATTTTCCTAACTGACTTGACCGTTAGAGCGCGCGCGACCAACTCCACCACCACCGGAGGAAGCCACATGTTGCTAACTGTTTGTCCAAGTATGCAGGAATCAGGCTTGTGTGAACGTGAGAGACCTTGTGATCTGTTAGCTATGTTGGAGGTACAAAATTTGAGGTCAACAATCTCCTTATTATACCTGAAATCCAACAACTAAAAATCGAAAAATGTCACTTCATTGTTGGTCATCAACATTATCGAATGCTATAAGCCGAGCATCAGTACATGTAAATCATTTCTCTAAACATACATACATATTATAATATATGGAGAGAGAGAGAGAGAGAGAGAGAGAGAGAGAGAGAGAGAGAGAAATGAGAACTAGAAATGCACAATATTATCAGAAGAAAGTAAATACATGCTTAGAAAATGATAATGGAGTGGTGAAGAGAAGAGAAGAATGGAAACGAATAGAAATCAATAGGCTACTGAAAAAAAGATAAAGATGTCGCTGGAGTTTGCCAAAACTTATGGACTGAGATGGAGAAATGAGATTGGACAGGGCTTGTATGTGGTGTACTTTTTTTTTTTGTTCTGGTTATATTTATCAAATGGACGGCTATATTGTCACCATAAATTTATTTGAAAAATCACATTCTAATTTCAGTTAAACTCCTCAATCTTTGCTCGTTATAGCAATTATTTTCTTAATTTTTCTTGTCGAATTTTCATCTTCAACATTTCATTAATTAGTACATCTCATCATTAATGATGATTTATATCAAAATATTTTATTTTAATGCTTTGTGAAAAACACGTAGTTCGACACTAACAATACCTAGAGATGGTGAATATCGATTTTATGCGGAATTTAAATAATTAATTAATAGGCTACAAGTCATTACCTCTAAATGGTTAATCATTCAAGTCATTTTACCTATATTTAAATATCGCAGATCATGCAAACAATAAATAAAGTAGTAAAGAACAATAATATGATCACGGAGAAAATCAATTGGGAAAAACTCCGGGCACTTTGTCAGTCAATCCACTATAAATAAATTTAACAACTTACAGTCTACCAAACTAGACGATCCGTACTATCTGATCTCCCGACTGCACTCCTTACAGCTCTCCACGGATCCCGTGCTCCCCTGCACCAATCCTTAGCTGCAGTTGCCAAAGTTCTCCGTGGAATCTATTACCCTGCAGCACTCCTAGCCTTGTGAATTCATTTATCTCCCGTAGATCACGAAGAACAACCCGTTCTTCATAAACAATAACTCCTATCAACTCTCTTAGATCTTCAGAACTCTGACCAGATATATAGGAAGTAAGGGTACGGTATTTGGATTAAATTGATGTTTTTCTCACCAAAGAATCTCACACAAAGGAAAGTTGAAGGATATGATATGGAGGAATCACTATCAGATTCTCAATGTTCAACCTTAGAAAATTCGTACAGGTGAGTTTTGGTATTTATAGGTAGGTTAGAAGATGAATGGATCGAGTAAAAAGCATTTAAATCGCGAAACAAAATTTTTTACAGATAAACATGTCGCTCGAGCGAGAGCTCAGTAACGATCGAGCGATAGCGACAGCTTGTCGCTCGAGCGAATGTGGGGCTACAGTCCGGAACGATGTTTCTGTTTTGTAGCTCGAGCCAAACTTGGCGACAGCTAGCAAAAATTCGCGTTGTTTTCCTTCTTTTCCCATTCTCGGAACCCTAAACCTAAACACCTAACTTTTCAATTATTTGCAAATGGCTCCTTGAACTTTTACAATGTCTCAATTTCAATCCTTTTATTCACAAAATCGTCAATTACAAAAATTCTAAAACATAACAAACTCCTTCTTTGGCATTTTGTGACAAAACTACAATCTAAGTCAATGTAGTAATAAAATGAAAATTACAAACACAAAATATGACTCAACCTTAAACTAAAATTGTTTTGAACAACCTCTTCAGTTCATGTTTCAGTACCTGTTTCCTAAAAAAAGACAACTCTAATACCAAGTGTAAAATGTGTGAAAAACGGGATCAATATTAAATGTAGTTCAAACAGTCTAACTATAAGAATCAATTAAGCAAATGTAACTCATAAAGCATATTTTTCAGTTTTAGAACACAAGTTAAAATAAAACATAGTATCAATGCAACCCAACATACCAAAACGAAAAATTGACACTATAAAAACATCAAACACTTAATTTAGCGAAACTGAAATAAAATATGCACAAGTTCTCCCTTACTGCAAACTCTCAATGATTTAAAGCAATAGACAAAATTTATTTATGTCTCTCCCCCAACAACCCCTCAGACAAAAAATGCAAAATAGAAAATCCGTAAATTTCATTTTATATATATATAATATATATATATATATATATATATTACATCCAGAACTTTGATAAAAAGTATATCATATAAGCATAAGATCAAAATCTAGATATAGACTGGCAAAAATATACAAAATATAGACTATAGACTACCCTCCCTTTTTGTCACACAATGACAAGGGGTAAGCCTAATACTATGAAGCACCGACAACATCATCAACATCGTCGGAGTCTGTCCTCTCCTCAGAAGCATCATCCCAGTGACGACGAATCCATTGTAGACCACGTTGTACATAGTCAACCGCTCCTGGAAGAGTAGTGACCTCGACAGTAAGACGATCTCCTGTAGCACGTAGCTGTGTGATCTCTGCCATCATATGAAACTGTTGCTTGATAAGCATACTCATCTATCCTAAGAGAGCGACCAAAGGGTCGATGGGAGCAAAATTAGAAGGAGCAGACTCGGATGAGGAATCTACTCAGATGGAGAAGGAGATGTGGATGGGATATCAGAGGTTGGAGGAGTAGTGGAGAATGAAGGTAAATCGGAGAGATTAAAAGAGATCAGGTTATCAATAGGATCAGCCGGCAAGTCAGGTCAATGGGCTGTACGAGCTCAGAAATAGCATGAGACCGACTCTGGGCGATGGTAGTATGGCTAACCGGCCAAGAAACCCTCCGCGGAACCCCCTTGGGAAGTTAGCTCCTAAGGCTGTAACTAACCTAAAAATAAGGCAAGCATAGGCAGCCAGACCCTCGTACCCGTCGTACGAAAAGCTCTCAAAATCTGCTGGCATATGGAAGAAGGAAGATCAATGGAATCGCCATGCAGAAGGGCATATAGGAAACGGGTCTTCTCCATCGGTAATGAAGAAGTGTGAGACACAGGCCAAAGATTCATGCACACAATGAGCAATAGAATTTTACGCTCAGACAGAAGAGATCCAGTACAAATAGCACCAGACCTCCCTCCAACGGTGTGTTAAACATCATCGAATGGACTAAGGAGTCTACCGAAAGGGAATCGGGAGTAAGATAAGGAAACATGGGGTAGACTACACGAGGAATATGGATAAGACTCGAAATAACGTCCGAAGTAATCTTAACCACCCTACCCCGAAGAAAAACCCTAAAAGAAGAACCACTAACATCATGGATGTTAGCGTAGAACTCCTGGACAAGAAGACTCGGTGGGGATACTAATCCTACCAGTAAAGGCTCCCAACCCCGAGAAGTAAAGATGGCAGCGACGTCGGGGGATAGATCAGAACACAGAAATCGATACCTACAAGCCGTATAGCCCCAACCAAAAAATCCGACACTGACTGACGACCAACAACCAAGTTTGATAAACCAACGAACAAACCTCGACTTGAAACTAAATTTTACTCCAAAACAGTCATCCCAATGTTCACAACTCCAAACACCACTTCATCAACACCATAAACACAACCCAAGCAAACCAATCCATTCATCAACAACACCCAATGCTCAATGAATGAACTAAAGTGTAGAGTACGCAAGAAATCGTGAAAATCACACACTCAACGGTCCCAAAATTCAATTTTTGATGAAAAATAATGCAACAATCAATGATAAGCTTTTCCAATGATCAAACCATGTGAAGCACTATCCAAAACTCAAGCAAGAATGATCAANATAAACACAACCCAAGCAAACCAATCCATTCATCAACAACACCCAATGCTCAATGAATGAACTAAAGTGTAGAGTACGCAAGAAATCGTGAAAATCACACACACAACGGTCCCAAAATTCAATTTTTGATGAAAAATAATGCAACAATCAATGATAAGCTTTTCCAATGATCAAACCATGTGAAGCACTATCCAAAACTCAAGCAAGAATGATCAATGCGTGAGAAAATTCCAAAATACATGCAAAAATGAGTAAAAATCAAGTTTTTCGAAGTTTACCTTTAAAACACAATGTTTTGATGAAATAACACCACTAAAATGCTTGATTGAACTAATATAGTGGTTAGGAAATAGAAATTTGATGTGGGCTAAAGGATTTTTAGAGAAATCAAGAGAAGAAATGGGAAAAATGTGTGAAAACCCTGGAAAAAAGACCTTAAAATGCGAAAAGACGGTCTGTCGCTCGAGCAGAGTAGCGACAAAGCAGATTTGCTACTGTCGCTCGAGCGTGTTCCAGCGATAAGTTGGCGACACACCAATTGACAGAAATAGCACAAAAATTCAAAAATTAAGAAAAATAGCATTTTTTTTCAAAATAGATAATACGTTAATTAAAAAAACTCAAGTTCTCAAACTTCATTAATTAAAATCAAGCATACAATCACAAGTCGATCAATATAAAAAAAATTTCCCACGTACTAAGTTAAATGCAAGATGGAGTAAGGTGTATAAATAACTCGTGTTTATAAAGTGCCACTATTTTCTCGTGAAAATGACTCCAAACCTTAAATTTGTAAGAAATAACATGCGAACATCACTTGTTAAATAAGTATGGATCCTTACTGATGAAAGTCAAACCCGAGTAAATTTTAGGACCAGAAATCGAGCTCAATTATATGATAAATTTTCTTTTCTCCCCCTGAATATGAGCATATATTATTTTTATCGCTTTTTTCGTAAATAACATCTTATGTGCAGACTCTTATTCATTAAGCGACTAAATTGACCCCTGTAACGAGCTTTCGGCCGATAACCCAAGTCAGTTGACCATAGGCACTAGGTTACGAGAAATCCATCGGGTTTAATTACTCGAGTCAAATAAACTTCGAACAGAGTATAAGATGAACCAAATAAGAGTATAAGATGAACCAAATAAGTACACACATTTTTTTAAATAATGCAACAATGGAGGGAGACTATCACGAGCTAAGGTATCTAAATGTAGGTCAATTCACGTTCAATGTCACCTTACTAACACGTGACTGTCATCACAAATCTCACACATGTGGTCCAAACTCACTCACAAGATCATAGTGTGTGCAGTGCAAATAATTACATGACAACACATATATTTAATGCTCCACATTAAACCGAACAAAGTAGTGAGAATAACAGTGTAAAATAGATAAATACTTACTCGATCACACATGACATGTTTAAAATCATAACGATGTGTCGTTTGCCCAAAAAAAAATATTTTTGTATTTTTCACATTTTTCGATTTTTTTAATACAAATAAACTAGAAACTGAAAAAATACCATAAAACAAATAAGATGCATGCATATATGAATGGACACAATGAACTGCACATGCATGCACATAAA
>CAIGRR010183007.1:0-18460 GCA_903798365.1 Fraxinus sp. 1973-6204 | reverse complement strand
ACTTGTGATAATAAATATGTGAAAATTGTAAAATAAAATAAAATTATGTGAACAGTTGTAAGTTGGTCCAAAGATAGATTTAGTGATGGCAAAAAAATTCGTCCCGCCTGACGAGTTGGTGGGACAGGGTGGAGGTACCCCCATCCCGAAGTGTCTCGAACCCGTCTCGTGTAGAATAAAAAAATAATAATAAATTACAAATTTCAAAAAAATAGTTAACTGAAAGTTTTTGAAAAAAAAAATATATAAACGGGGCAAGAAATGGGGTAAGCCCGGGCCCCGAACCCGTCCTACCCCATCTAAGGTGGGGCGGGGCAGAGCGAGGGTGCCCCGTCCCGAACCCGCCCTATTGCCATCTCTAGATAGATTTGTTGTTTGATATAGTTTATTGTCAATATTTGATTATTACAACAAGAGTAGAAATTGCAATTGGACGGGTTCGGGGCGAGGTGATAGCCCTGCCACTCCCCCTACCCTGACCCGCCTTAGACGAGGCGGGACGCTGGCGGCCCCGTTTCCTCACCCCATTTATTTTTTTATTATTTTTTTCAATTAACTATTTTTTATTTTTATTTTTTTGTAATTTGTAATTAATTTTTTTTATTTTTCACGGGGCAGGTTCGGGGCGGGGCACCCCCGTCCCGCCCCGCCCTGCCCCGTGACCCAAGACGGGGAGGCGATCCCGACCCCGCCACCCACCGGGGCGGGTTTTTTTCACCCCATTCGGGGAGGGGCCTCGTCGGGGCTGGGTAGGTTTTTTTGTCATCTCTAAACAAGAGTACCACTTATAAGTTGATATTTATGTCAAAAGACTAAATATCAATATTGTGTTCAATCTCTTGTGATGGCCCCACCGTTATTTGAAATTATTGATTGTCTAATATCAATTCGCATAAGAGCATGTTGTTTAGGTTCAAGTTTTCTATTCAGATAATTCATCTACTTCTGCAATATCTACCAACATCAATTTCATTTCTATACTTAATGGAACCAAATTTGAAGGACTGGAAAGATAATATTCATATCGTTCTTGGCTGCATGAATATAGTTCTTGCTTTAAGGATTGAACAACCTTCTACACATATGGATATAAAGTTCATCTAATAAAAACAAAACTTTGATAAGCGGGGTTGTTCATGTATGGGTCTTATGATCATGAAACGTAACATTCAGGGTCTTGTGTCCAATAAGGTAACTGCTGATAACAAGTTCCTTAAAGAAATTGGAAAACGCCTTTGCAAGAGACGATAATGACGAACTTAGTTTCACTTAAGTGTAAGGTTAAAAAAATATAAGGGAGTACATGATGGAGATTTCTCATCTTACTTCAAAACTAAATGTATTGAACTTTGAGCTGCCCGATAACTTGCTTATGCATTTGGTTTTGATTTCTTTTCCTGCTCAATTTAGTTATTCTAAGGTCAGTTACAACTGTCAAATGGGGAGTGAACTCTCAATGAGCTCATTTCATATTTATGTGCAAAAAGAAGAAAAACTAAAGTAAGAGAGAACATAAGGTGCTTACTTGGTAAGTACATCTGATGACAAGTTCAAGAAAAGAAAGAATAAGAAATGTGCATTTAGTTTAGTTCAAAAGAAACAATAAAAAGAATTCTATATTATTTTATTACGGCGTTTACTATTTTACAATCTATCAAGATAAATAGTGACCTCGCCCTCATGGTCTAGGGGGAGCCGTTCACGTGGCTTAAGGGACTCTATATAAGTGTTTGGGGAATAAAATAAACAATTTTAGGGTTTTGACGAGTTTGGAGTCATTACAAGTACTCCTCCCACTAAATGGTCATAAACTCAAAGGTGAAGGCGCATGGCGAAGACACACTTTCTCGAGTTAAAAAATTTATCATGTGTGAGCAGGAACGGACCTAGCATTGGAGTTCAGCTCGAGCGGACGTTGACCGGTCAACGTTGAATTTCGAGGACCACAACTGTGCAGCAAACACCTGCGCAGCCTGGTCAACAGCTTTACCCGTCGTAACGTGACACCTCCAGCGCAATTTAGACTTATCTAACAGCCAAAATGCCAATTTTAAAGACGCTAAGCGCGAGACCAGCCTTGGGCTAAGCAAAAAAGATCTATCTATCGAGACTTTTCCAGTAGCCAAAGATCTACACTACCAGATTACGATTCCCATCCACCATACCACATGTTGACCTGCGCCTACATCTGATAATAAAAACNTGGGCTAAGCAAAAAAGATCTATCTATCGAGACTTTTCCAGTAGCCAAAGATCTACACTACCAGATTACGATTCCCATCCACCATACCACATGTTGACCTGCGCCTACATCTGATAATAAAAACTAAGAAGCTATTGATAATACGAGTAAGCGTACCTTTCTATAAGTGGTTCCGTCTTCTTCAACGATCCAACCAGCTTCGCCATTTGTGAGCCTCGCCATTACCATCTGTGCATCAAAGAGAATTATTGTTGGACTCGGTTTATATTGCAATGTTGCATGATACATACACATATATGTATGTATAGAAATTATCCAAAGCAAGAAATCTGAAACAGTATCTACACATGTGGAGGGGTCTAAATGATAAAGACAGGGACAAATACAATGAAAAATCCAGCAAGAAACTACTCACCAGGCTTTTCCTAAAGCCTTTGTCCAACAACCCACTAAATTATAAAATGAACAATTTTAAGAAGGAAAAATGTAAACAAAACAGGACAAATTCAGTTTTCCATGCAAATAAGACAGTAAATAATGGAGATCCAGTTTTCATAAGAATCCAACGGAGAACCATTTGACATATTAGAAAGAATTAATTCAACTCTTCTGTCTTCTGATAAAGAATAGAACCTGGAAAAAGGTTCATATACTAACGCACATTTGCAAAAATTGCAGTCAAAGAAAAGAAAATAAATTACTTTTCGTCATTCTTGAATTGAAAATATTTCAGATAAATTAATTATATCTCAAACAAAGCTTATCTGATCATAAAATTGGGTATCTAAACATGGCCCAAATTTGGAAAATCCATAACCATATCCTTGAAACATTACATTTGCCATTCTTGAATTGCACATATTTCATACAATTAAGAATAGCCTATCTGATTATACAGTTTCTTATCTAAACATAGCCCTAACTGCAAAAATCCATAACCCTTTTCGTGAAACATTAACCAAACAAAATCTTCAATTTAAGAGTGAAATTCTAATAGGAAGATCCAACTGCAAGAGCCTTACCTCTGATATATTGAGCGAAATTTCCAAACCCATAAAATGGATGAACAAGAAGCTTCTACCCCCTAGGCCCTGCATAAAATGCACTCAGAGGCACCAAAAAGTCAGTCTTCTTCATTCCTCACTTCTTCTTCCCGACGGACCTTACCTGTAGAAGCACAGGCGGACCCTACCTCAAGAAGATCTGATGCACCCAACAAGGGCTGCCGCAAGAGTTGGCCATGTGCTGGGTCTGTCCCTGTGTGTGAGTCAACACATGACAAGGCATTAAATAAAGCCGATGGGCGATGATGAAGGTGCACCACATGCAGGGGTGAAGTGACACAAGCATTGATGTATTACGCAATCATTGGTGGAAAGCATAACGTGTACTTTACTCATTGGTGGTCTAACACGTGGTGAAAAGCAACGAATAATCGACAATGCAATGAGATATAGAATCGAGCGAAGAGATAAGATCATTGCCTCGTGATTAGGGGGTCTTGTGACTGCAACAGGTCGATTGTTGGGTTCAATGGCGATGCAAATGCTACATCAGTCATTTACCTCGTATTGGGAGGTGATTTCTAACAATTGATAATATAGAATCCTTGTGTGATTGGTGTAAGAACAACATACAAGATAAAATACGGCAATCCCGTGGTCTCCATCCCAGATTTCCATGTTAGCATTATTCGTCTAACTTCTTGAAATACAAATTGTTTTCTCATTTTGCTCATTCTATGACCGTTTGTCGTTTAAAAACTCTGTCACTCTACTTTCTCCACCTCGCACCCACCTTCTCGAGAGAAAGTTACCCGAATACACCATTGTCATTAAGAGTCCATTTAGTCCCGATTAAAATTCAATTAAAATTGAAAATATAGCCGTTATTGGGTCTCACTTGTCTAATAAAAGTCAACAATAACGGCTATTTTTTCAATTTTAATCCGATTTTAATCTTTACCAAACGGGCTCTGAATGTTATTTTCCCTTTATTTGAGCCACATAATAATTTTCATTCTCATTTTTCTACTCATTTTGAATCACATATTTTTCAATAAAATAATATTTTCCATCTTCATCAATAATTTTTCCTTCTTTTTCAATCACATATGCATTATCACATCAACAAAAAAATACATTCTTTCCATTTTAATGTGCATCAAACAAGGGCTAGATACTAAATTTAGATACTAAATTGATATATCGTCTTGTCGATGTTGATTGTTTGAACATTATAGATTAAGAGCATGTTTGAGAGTTATTAAAATCCAATTAAAATTGAAAATATAGTCGTTCTTGGGTCTACTCGTCTAATAAAAGTCAAAAATAACGGTTAGTTTTTCAATTTTAATTTCTACCGAACGCACCTTAATAGAGTTTTGATATCGCAATCTTGGGTGCTACCAAAAATAGTTTTTAAAGATAAAGTAATTATTTTAAATAAGTACTTTTAAACTCCAAACATGCGCAGTGGCCGCTGCAACTACTCAAAGCAGTTACAGTCACAGAAAAAGGTGCAGCGACATGACTACACCACCATTACCCACGGCAAAAGCCATGAACATCGTTGGAGCGGCGGGAGCTCAGAAAACGGTGTTGATAACAGGGGTGAGCAGAGGCCTCGGCAAAGCCCTAGCATTGGAATTGGCCAAGCGCGGCCACACTGTAATCGGCTGCTCCCGTTCTCAAGAGAAGCTCTCCGCTCTCCGATCGGAGCTATCCTCTGCCTCCTCCATTTCTTCCGATAGCAGCAAGAATATCGACAAACACCTTGTCATGAATGTCGACGTGGTAATTAGTTTTGCATTTGTCGAAATTCGTTTATGTATGCGTTTAATCGATCTCAGTGTTCACATATCTGTCTCTGACGCACGGGGTTAATTTTATAGAGGTCTAACAGCAGCGTTGAAGAGCTGGCACGCTCAGTGGTGGAAAAGAAGGCTTTTCCCGATATTATAGGTACGTTTAATTTACCTTTGTACATATAATTGGTTGTTATTGAGATGGCTGAAGATATTTTAGTGGCACAATTCTGTGAGCTATGGGCAGTTGAATGTAGCCTATTGTTTGTTAGTGGATAAGTTTAGTTTGCCAAATTTTCCTAAAAGAAATTGGATGTTATAAGGTTATGTCGTGCTACTTTACTACAATGATGGTAGTGTGTAGCACAATTTAGAGATTCTAGTATCTGGGAACAATATCATCCGAGGAGGTATTTTGCTGTGGATTAACATCATATTGTGTGAAGTTACATCCCAGGTACAACCTAAGTAATTTTCTAGGTTGTTATTATGGAAGAAAATAAAATCATAGTCTCTATTCACATGAATTGATATAACTGATTGATGGAAAGTCATTATATAGTTAGTACGTCATTAATCTTGTATGAGTTTTGCTCCTCTTCCTCCTCAACTAAATTTAATGTTCAACAGGCTTTTCAAACATTTCCTTCTGAAGGTCAGAAAGTGTATTCTTCTTGCAATGATGCAATGAAAGAGAAAATGTCCAGTTTCAGTCAGAGGAGAGAAGCAAAATGATTTAAGAGCGGATTATTTCTTACCCAAGATTTAAGATAGTATTTTTTAGTTGTCCTACACTACTCTTCCTCTATAAACTGAGATTAATTTTGTGCTGCTTGCCTCCATTTCTTTGAATACCATTCTAGGTTTTAAATACACAAGCTGAATCTGACATTTTATTGATGTTACTTTTCACTTGCACATTTCTTTATTTATATCATATAAGAAGTTACTATGGAGAAGGCATATACCTCTCTATATGAAGGGTGGAATGGTTCCTTTCTCCCTTTTCCTTTGCAAGTGCTGGAACAGATTTGCATTTATCTAAATTGAATTATAGACCTCACTTGTCTTATCATTTTACTAATTGATACTAGATCTAACACATGAATCTTTTCCAGTGAACAATGCTGGCACAATAAATAGGAATAATAGAATATGGGAGGTTCCAATGGATGAATTTGATGCTGTCATTGATACTAATATCAAGGGGACGGCAAATATGTTGCGTCACTTCATTCCCATTATGGCCGAGAAGAAGCAAGGGATAATTGTTAACATGTCATCTGGATGGGGAAGATCTGCTGCTGCCCAAGTAATTTGGAATGTTATGTTTATCTTTCTCAAAATTTTATATCTTGCAGTATATTCTAATCTTATGAAACAATATGTTCTTGCACATAATTTTTTTACTGCTTGATATATTAGATACAAGTGTTCTTTCAGCTGGGGATCTTGTTATCACTAACAATATCAGTTGATAACTAATACTAGGGTGGACACTGTCTAGTTATTATAAGAACCGGTTAAACTTGGTTTCTTTCACAAAAAAGCAGTCAGGTTATGTAACAGAAGGGAACTGAACCAGACTGAATGGGAGAGTTGAGTGGTTTGGTGATTAAGAAATGGGCTAGATTAGGTGTGGATGTTTGCATTGTAATTAAATCTATCTACCATTAGAAAAATCACATATATTTAAATGTAGAAAAAACTCGGAAGGAAAAAAATTGAGCCCCTGTTTGGTGGCCATTTTTTTGGAAAATCATTGTTTTGAATAGTGAATTTTTGGAGAATGTGTGGTTAAAATGTACGGGAAAGTTTTGGGTTTACGTGTAGAATATTTTATCTTGTGAATGTGTGGTTGAAAATGAGTACATGGAAAGAAGAGTTTCGGAAGAATGAGAGACAAACAGGTGGCTGAGCCTGTTTTGTTATGTTGTTCACTGTTGACCCAAAACCGAACCAAAACGTCCAGTTCCTAGTTTGAGACTGTCAAAATATAATCTTTGTTTCTTACGTCTTGAGGATCTAAACAACAACATCCAGTCCAGTTCATCTGGTTTTTGGTTATATTTTTGCCTACCCCTAAGCCCTAACTAATAACATACTCTCGATGTGGTGTAGTTTATATTCTATTGTTCTCTCCTCAACTTGTAATTGATATGACTAATGGACCTATATTTACAGTTTCAAATCTTAATTGTTGAAGTCCTGAGCATTTGGTTCCTCACCTCTTGGCCATGTTAATTACTTAATGGAACTTTATTAAAACTTACAGGTGGCACCATATTGTGCTTCAAAATGGGCTGTGGAGGGTTTGACAAGGGCAGCGGTGAAGGAGTTGCCACCTGGAATGGCAATGGTTGCGCTTAATCCTGGGGTAATAAACACTGGAATGCTTCAGTCATGCTTTGGCAGTTCGGCTGCTCTGTATCAAACTCCCGATTCATGGTAAAAATTCCCTCTCTCTCTCTCTCTCTCTCTTTGTGCCTTGTGTATTTGTAGACCTGCTTTAGTACGATTTAGAAAATTAAAACTTCTTCTGTAGTTGCGTATTTAGTTGTAAAATTGTCAACATTAATCCTATTATACAAATCTAAGGATCTGAAATTGCACGGTTCATTAATTTAGGCGTAAATTTGACATGAAAACTGATCTTTGAGTAGTTATTTTGAAAATTCTGCAGCAAACATACCTTTTAGTTGGAAGATTTTTTTCTTTTACAATAAATTACTAAATACATAGCATGTACCAGTAATAGTATTGTGTTTGCCTTCTCTAGCATTTAAGGTATATTAGAAAACAAATTTAAGAAAATTTGTTTACCTTCTTTTTTTTTTTTTTTAATTACACAAGGGATTTTTCAAGTATCCCTTCAAACAAATTATTTTTCGATGATCGTTTTGAAATGATGGTGTTGACCTCATGTCGGTTTGAGATTATTTTTTTTTATTTCTATTTTATCAAATTCTAGGCTTTCAGGTTGAGAATTTCCTTTGTTGCTGAGGGGGGGTGTGTGTTCTGCTTTCTTAAGTTAAGTTTCCTCATTTTTAACAGGGCTCCAAAGGCAGCTACAATGATTCTTAATCTTACATCTGCGGACAATGGTGCGTCTCTCACTGTATGATATTATGCAGGCATTAATGTTGCAGATTTATTGACGTGAGGAGGTTTCTGCATATTAAATAATGATCCTTCTTGCTGTTTAACAATTGTGAATTGTTGTCATGTATTGTGACCCTTTTAAAAGCTAATCACCTCTGAGGGTTGACAGGTTTGTCAATGTAAATTTTTGGTCCAGGATATAATAGTTAGTGTTCATCATCGACTTTGTAGCGGATGATGATGACATGTCATATTTTAGTGAGCGATGAATGCAGATACAAGTAGGAGACGGAGTAAATTAAGGTGGGACTACCAAATTATCTCGACTTGTTATGCAATCTGTTCTTAATCTTGAGTAATTGGTTTGTGACTATCATCTGTGTCTTCTGGTGATGTTGCAACTCCTCAGTTGAATAATACGACGTTCTAGGTTTAACAATTCTATAGCCTTTGTCATTGCAATGTCTGATTAGAGTGCTATAAAAGAATGGACGTGTGAGTTGGTTGATGGTTATTATTTCAAGGGAGAATTGCTGCTGAGATCCAAACCTTCTAAGTGCAGTAGTGTCTTAAACCTTTTATTTTTGGCACTGTGATCCCCCAAACATGCTAAAGTATGCAGCATAAGGACCAAATATAGCGCACTCGACCTTAGTAATGGCAACGTGGTGGATCAGAATCCATACCCAGTTAATGTCCCCTGCCTCGTTAACCATCCCATTTATTTTTTAATTTTTCTAATGTTTTTAGTTGGTGAAAATCATTTCCTTTTTCAAATTGTAGAAAAATTCAGGTTTCATCTAGATAATTTCTTTTTGTGTGATAAAAAAAAACTTTGTACTTTGAAATGAACTTTAAACACGACTGGGACCATGTTTTCTATATGTGCCTTGCCCCCGTATCCGCCTCGGAGCTATAACCCCAGCCCCTTGTACTGGCGTTATTCAATAAATGAAACGTCTATTTCCTAACTGAAGTTTCGAAATAGTAAAGATTACATTATTTTCTACATGTCCAATGTAGAACAAGTCCTTCATAAATGGGAAATTATATAGATGAATGTTGGGAATGAAGCCGTCAAACCTTGCAAGCCAGTTGAGAAAGAATTTGTAGACAGGCAAAACCACGACACCCTTCTTTGGGGCGTCTGTCTTCAAGAAGACGTTTAGTGTCAACCTAGACGTAGGGCATATATGGTTCATTGTGCGGCTTACTTGTGGGGATGGATATCTGGGTAGAGTCCCAGAACATGCTCTGGCATAAAGTCGTGTCGAGTCAAGATTCCAACAATGGGAGGCCTCTGCAAATCATTAAACCAACACATGATTACATCTATCAATTTCCTTCAGCTCTCAAAGAAAAGCAAAAAATTATGGTGAGATGTTGACATTTTCAAATCAAAGTAAATATTAGAAAACAATAAAATTTCTTACCCCTGGCGTCTTTGGGACAACACACAAGTGTCTGAGACCAAGTTCCCGGAAGAGGACAGCAGCTTTGGCTAGAGACATAGTCTCTACTACTGTGTATGGAGATGTATTAGTAATTGGATGGAGATCAACATACATCTCCATTTCCTCTTCATTGATGTCCAAATCTTCAACCTTAAGTCCCTTTCCAGATCCTGCCTTCGCAAAATCCAAGGCATGAAACATCCTTAGATGTTCAGATCTGGTCAAGACCCGGTTCTTTGTGAACATTTTTGCATTGAGCAAAACAAGCAAGTGAGACCTCAAAACCAAGCCACACAATTCTGGTGCATCAGTGAATGGTGGCTCATCGATCACAGGAAAACCATTATGCCTGGTCATCCTCAGAGCATGCAATATATTACCTACTTTCTCAACACTGGAAAATGCAATCAGGGGACCAGAACAAACGTCTCCAGCGACAAGCTGCCTCATGTACGGTTCAGCATGGGCTTCCATGTACGGCAAACCCTTCATCTTCACTATTTGGTCATATACACCCTTGTTGAAACTGTCTGCTACAGTTTTTGAAATAAGAAGAACAAGCATCATTAATGGGAGCATCAATAGATCATTAGTAAGTTCCAGGAGTATTACGCAGAGAGATACTGTCATTCTCATGGTCCCACCAAGAAAGGAAGCAGCTCCAAGAAGGCCAAAGAGACCAACATCAAGACTGGCAAAAGATCCCAAGAGTCTTCCAAGAAGGCGACCGTACGAGGCTCCAGCAAGAATGACAGGAATAAAGAGTCCAGAAGGTATGGCGATACCGTAAGTAATAACACCAAGGAAGTATATAGCAGCAAAGAAAATAAATAGAGTGGAGATATGAAATTCGTTTTTGTTTCTTGAACTAAATAAATTACGGATGGCATCATCATTGGTGTTAAGGAAAAGGGAGGCAAAATCATTGTAGTGCCCTTCCTCACATTGGAAGTTTTTGTAGTTGCCAGAGCGCCCTATTGTGGGACACTGCACATCTAAGCCAGTGGGGCATGGAGTGCATGCTGCAAACCATGGAAGGCCGTAGGCGCAACAAGAAGTTAGAAGAGAAACGATGATGACAAGCATGATCTTGAAAGCAGGACCTCTCCTACAAGTAATTGCAAATTATCAGCAAAGGATAGCATAGTTTAACTAAATGATTATAAGAAATTAAGTGCATTTTTGAAAACGTTCAACAAAATACGCATCTTTCCCATGGTTATGAGCAAAAATAAAAAATGGGATTCAGAGGAAACTGACGCCAGATTAGTCTCCAGGTGGTTGAAGTGAACATAATTAAAATTTAAGGTTAACATTTTATTCCACAAGGAAGAAGAGCAGATTATATCGGGTAAATAATTTCCATTTCAAAACTAAGAAGATACTTTTAACAAAAGTATAGGTTAAGCATAATTTGTTCAACCACAGATATTTTCCATTAAATAATATATATTTGTATGGATATATAACATTAGTGCACAAGGGCAGGGTTCAATAGGCATACTCATTAATGATGCTGTATGCCCTAAGGACCTTATCCACAAGATAATTGTAAAGGCTTCCCAAAATGCCTCCAAGAACCCCAATTAACATAATTGCGAGTAGATCATGAGTGTCATAAGAAGGGATTGCTGAATTCACATCGAACATGATCAGACCTCCTTGTCCAAATAGCCCACATTTCCCACTCTTACAAAATTGTATGAGAGATCTCAATACCATAGCTACAACAGCAGTTGTGAAGAAAGTCCTCCAAAGAAGAGCGCTCCGCCACCTAATACCACAGAGGAAAAAATAAGTTCCTCAAACTGACAGCACATGGAGGAATCCACACAAGCTACAACCTGCTAATGTAACAAAATGAGCTACAGAAAAAACCACGTCTGCATTTAGATTGTTTGAATAATTGTTATAGTGTCATAGTATTTAGATATTTTTCAACTGTAAAGTTAAGATGCTTCTCGAATTCTATAATAAAAATAACATACATCAAGGCTTAAAACCCACGATGTGCATACATGCTTTAACAAAGCAATAGAGTATATTGAAATTAAATTGAGCAGAACAAATGTTGGCAAAAAAAGGACAAGCACTGATTTGAGAGAGAGAGAGATGTAGTTTCGTAGTTTTTCGATGAATTTTAACAGAGTAAAGTTCAGATGCCTCTCAAATTCTATATTAAAAATAATAATATCAAGGAGGGAGGGAGGGAAAGAAAGAGATACCATGAGGCTGCTTCTTCAAGAGCAAAAAGAACACCACCAACTGGTGCACGGAAAGCAGCAGCCACACCAGCAGCAGCTCCACAAGTAATCAGATCCCTGCGGTCTCGATCATTTTTGAAGAATCTGAGCCATTTCCAAGTTAAATGATACTTGCGAGAGCCTCCCTGTCCAAGTAAGTTTGCTATGCAGGCACCAGTGTGCACCATAGGTCCTTCCTTGCCCACAACAAATCCAGCAGCAACTCCAAAAACTGAACCAAAAATCTGTAAAAGTTTGGCGTATATTAGTAATATGGAATATAAAACTTGTCATAGAATCCACAAAACTAACTGATATCTGAATGAGCAGTTAAAAGACCTAACTTTTTGAGAAATAAATTAAAAGGTCCTTTTAGTTTTCCAAAGACTTAAGACCATAAAAAGAATGTTCCTGAATAATAAAGTAACACATTAAGCAAGAAAAAAATACACAGGAAAGAATTACACATGAGCAAAATATAATCAGCAGTCAAAACTCAAAAGTTCACGAAGTAAAGAATGGTAGCAATGCCTTGAAAATGAACTACACGAGTTTGTGGCATCTATAATGATTGATAAGCATTAGTCACTGATATTAATCCTAAGATTTGCAAACACAGTGAAACAGATTGAAAGCTTGCATTTAACTCAACAGTTCATAGAAGTGCTAAACAGTGAAATCTGACCAACTAATTTTTTGGGTTGGCCTACACATAAAGCTTCATATTATAAACCGGACTATTGTCTCTTGATGAACATTGGAACTAGTTCAGATATATTCTACAGTCCTGGAGCATTTCCAGGAAAGCAGGTCCATTACACCACCATGGCTCAGAAAATCAAAGTTTGAATACTCATAAGACTAGATACATTATGAATTTCTCTAGATAATATCCAGGCATCAAGAAAGATTTCAAGTTTCTGGAATTTTGGTAAACTATGTTTCGTATCAATCTGCAGCTTAAAGCAAACTTTACAAAGGAGTGCAACAGCAAATTGTTTTCAATTGCAACTGTGGTTACATTTGTGAGTGATTTAACATAAGCCATCAACTTTTGGCCAAGTATAAATAAAGAAATCTAATAACTGAAAAGGTCTTAGAAATAAAGTGATGTAGTGAGCAATACAACAGTACCTTCCAAGTTACAATAAGTTTGCACACGTAGGCATGCCATAAGAATAACAATGCATTATTAACTGCAAAACCATATTTTCAAAGCATTGGTCCTTCACATAATTTGTGTCTGACTGTAAGACTTGTGTTCAACAGCTTTGGTTAATATTGGTAATTCACTTCCCAATGGGACACCAGCAACTTTTATTCTACTACGGCATATTGGAAAAAAATACAAGATCCATTGTTCAAGGAATATGCTGGACCTTTCAGTTTTACATTCTTTATCACTTTCATGTTAACTGAGCCGTTTCATTTCATCAAGATGGTGTCACCCACACTTGAGCTGCTACCCAGAAAGCCAGAAGGCAAATTAGTCGCTTATAACTAAAGTGTTAAAAACCTATGCAAATGTATTCTAGATATAGCATATGGATAAACCTGATCTTGATGGTTACTACTAATTTAACAACCCATCTTTGAAGATCCTTTTTGTGATGGACAGAAATAAAGCGCTTCATTAAATAGACTCTTTCCAAAACCATGCTTCCTTAAGTATGGCATGATATACGAAGATTTGTGAAATGACTTTTGAAGGGAAGAAGGAAAAGTTACACAAACAATTCACTTCTTCAACTTTCACCAAGACTTTGTGCCAATTCAAATGGAAACCTTCAATTCCAGAAGGGAGTATTTACGAACAAACCTCCCTATAAGTTCCCTTCTTCGTTTGTTGTAGGCTTAGGGGGCAACTGTTGAATGGCCCTACATGGTGTAGATGTAACTTCTCATGCACTCAGAAAATATCACAGTTTTCCACTCGATAACTTTGGCAAGGAAAAAATAAGATACAGAAGGCAAAAGGTGGGAGCATCACAGGAAGATCTATACCCACCTTGACTAATAAGGTGCTTGGAGCCAAAATGGAATGAGCATCGACACCATTGAGATAGGCTTTCACCTCAGGTATGCCAGATCCAGCAGCTGCAGGGGCAATGAGTGCACATAGCACTGCAGCACAAACGGCCAGAATCATGTTGAGACCAGCAAACACTGCAAATGCCTGATAATACCTGCGCTGGAATCAATATTTCATCATATTTTGAAAGGTAAAAGAGATGAACAGATTATGGATACTGTCCAGGAGATATGCTTTTATTGTATTACCAATTTCATTATGATAACACTATAAAGAGCATGAGAAATCAACGCATAGCAATTCTCCATAAAGGCCTCTCAAAGGTGCTTGAAATGTTCCAGAATTTTTTTAAAAAAATTCATTAATAAGTTCAATTCTTTTCAGATGAAAATCATGAAATTATTCATTTAAAAAGATCAATGTCCCTTGGTGAATTTGTAATTCCTGCAATTAGTCTCAAACGTTTCCCACCCAATTAAAAAGTGTTACACATCCATCTCTGCCCACAATCATGCAGAGGACGTCTATAAAAGATATATATGCAGCTCAACCTCAGAACTGCTGAAGCTGTGTTCATATCCATGTTAAATGTACTGCATTACCACAACGAGCACTCACCAAAAAATGGCACACAGCACAAACAAGAGCACCATCTATGGTGGCTGGTAGAGAATACTATGGATGATATCAAGGGCAAGCTATTAGAAACCACAAGTTACATAGTAATTGACACAATTTGATAATGTCAATCATGCACCCAAGGACAAAATGTCCTGTTATTAATCAGAAAACTTACTGAATTTTGTATGGAACTAGAATACGCTATGTCGTGTAAAAGTTAAAGACTTACTTATCCGCAAGCATCAGATTGCTGGTGAGCAGAAGCTTGAAACCGGCAATATTTTCAACTGCGAGGTTATTGAAGAAGCCAACAAGAGCTGTGCTCAATCCAATAAGAAGAGCAAGAGCCCATTTGAGAAAAACATACTGAAATATTTGAACCTTTTTCCTAGATCTCCAGTCCTGCTTAAATAGTTCATTTTCAATGATCCTGCAAATGAACATGCCAACAGATGTCATTTGCATCACTAGATAGGTGTGGAACATCAAGAAACATGTATGTAGAATTTGCAATGTTTATGATGACTCCAATTGTCCGAAATAAAGATTGTTTGTTTGTAGCAGTCGCACCAGGAGGTTACCCAACACAGTTTCAATCACATCAAACCTTTACCAGTCAATGGCATCCCAATAAGAATGATCATTATTTTCAGTATCAGCCTATGTGCATTCTTTAGTGAAACCATATTAATTTTCTGAATGACTAAATTTATGCTAGAGAAGAAATGAAAACTATGTTCAAATACATAAACCAATGCTGCTGCTGCTGATACTAATTGAAACAACAATAAGCTCGTTCAAGGATAATGAATTGAACACGCGACCAAAATAGGCAAAAGTAGTACAGCAACAAAATTGGTATGGCTAAAATAGGTGAAAGGGGAACCCTGACTTTGGATCATTGACTGAACCACTACAAAACTAGAAGCTTCATAATTGGACAAAAATCTGCCTAAACCGCATATTACTACTTAGCAACCAAAATTTACTACGTATACCCAAAATGAGAAAAAGGGAAAAAAAGAGAGAGAGAGAGAGAGATAAGATAAGATGGCTTCAAGCATTACAAAATCATGTTGTTCACAACAGCCTTCTTTTCATTAAAAAAAAAATAAGTCTTTTTCCGCTTTCCAATTTAAATTTCCTTCCCTTGCAGGCAGACTCAACTCAACAACAAAATCTTATCCAATCCTTTGAAACCAGCTAATGGTCCCAAAAATTATAGAAAAATCTTTGTTTAATGAAATTAAACTGAGATGAATGGACAATCCCTTAAATCTAAAGCCAAATTTGGAAAACAATAAAATATTTGATAATAATTTTGGTTATAAAAAGAAGGGCAAAATAATAAAAACATTTTTTTCCTAGATCACATACAATCACCAAGAAGATCCTTCCCTCAAACAAATTAAGTGCATATCTAGCTTAGCTTAAAAGCTGCGAAAGAGAAGTAAGAAGGGTCTTACTGCCAAGAGAAAGACAAAAGTTTTAGCCAATTTCGCGCAAAAAGCCAAGCATACTATAAATGAGCTCAATAGATCTATTTTTTCATCAATTGAGCAAGATCCGAACCTTCCATCCCACGTCACACTTTCTGGGTTGTCTAGTTGAACCACAAAAGCTCAAATCCCTTTTTCTACAAATTGAAAATGTAAAAAGGGAAAAATGAATAAAAAAAATTCACAAACGGAGTGAATTGTCTTGCACAGAAGACAAATCTATAACAAATACATACAGAAATTCGACACTCTACAGAAAAAAAGTATATCAATAGAGTTCCAAAACAAATTCTGAATCAATAACCTCAAACAACCACCAGCAAAACTGCGACAAAAAATTAGAAACAGTTGCAAAATTCAATTCGTACTCGTAATCGAGACTCTCAATTGGGCAAACGTTGGCGCCAACAATAGCAATCTGAGATGTTGTGTTGATCCTGCTCTTCAGCAACGGCTCTCTAACGGCTCCTTCTCTATCGGAATACGTCGACATATTACTCTCTCTTCTTTCCAATAACGAACCTCCATCATTCTCAATGTCAACTCCGTGATTAAAACTAATACTATTTTCATCCATCGATTCTTCAAAATTCTCAACCAAAACTTAAAAAAGTAATAAATTTATCCGAAAAAATGATTGCTATATTCTGATCGAAAACTCGATATGTTCAGCTACTATGCGAATAAATTCGCATGTATTTACATGTACAGAAGGATCGAGACAGAGAAGACTGGGGGAGTATGCAATCAATAGGGATAGTATCATAGTAATTGACACGGTAATTGACACAGCTTTTAATTTATTGGCGATGAAGATTGAAAGGCGCCCTCTTATTTATGTGGCCAAAAATAATCTACTGTTCATTCAATCATATAAGAAATTTAATGCCACGGGGGATTTTCAAAGAGGATTTTGACCGATATTTTAGGGATAAAATAAAATAACCAAAAATAATTTTTTAAATATAGATAAGATCCCTAAAAACCTATACGTAAAATATTCAAATGAAATAATGATACGTTTGATTGTGAGCATAGAATTTGTATGGAAAAAAAATAAATTTAGAACTTATTTGTATGGAAAGTATTAATTAATGTGTTTGATTGATTTATTTTTCAATTTAGAAAATATTATACTTGTCTATTTTCATAGGTGAGTTACGTGAGTAGATGAGAGTAAATTACGTGGGAAATAAAAATCACATCTCCCAGAAGATAATGTTTTCCTTATTTTTTAAAGCAATGCTATTCATCCCCAGTGCGTTTACAACCCTAGTCTAGGTGTCGTTAATATGTAATTAAATGATAGGTGAAATTAAATAAGTCATTTAATTTCACCTTTCATTGAACCTATCATTTAAAGCAATTTAGACTGAGATTGTAAACACACTGGGGATGAATAATATTTTTGTATTTTTGAGGAAATATGACCATGCGACCAAAAGTTGGAAAATATTTTTTATAGAAAAAATTGCCAATCACACACTCCAAAAATAAGAATTTGGGTGAAAAAATGACATTTTTCATATAAAATAAAACTAATTAAACACACACTAATGTAGATAGAACTTGACAAGAATAAGGCGTAAAGCATTTTGATTATTTGTTTACGTCGCGTCGCGTAAGTCATCCTTGTCATTTTAATTTTTGTATTTGAGCCTCATATGGACAATTCATTGCGCAAAAGATTATATCCATCTGATTCCGTCCATTTATTCTTTTAAATTTGAACATGACATGAGAAAAAAAAAACAATCTCATATTTTTTTTTATTTTGTATTCGATTTGTTCCTTTAACTTCAGTCTTACTAGCGACATTAGATCTATTTATATAAACCCAAATTCAAATCCAAATCCAAATAACATTGTTCCTTGTTTCGGTGGGATTGAAATTCCTTCATCCAGATGAACCCGTTTCTTATTCCGACACGGTTGAGATTCCACGACATTAAAGAAACTTGATTAGTCAGTCGTATCAACAAATAAAACTTCATTTAGGACTTGGTCAAACCCGAATTTTGCCTAGCCAAGATCTTGGGCACAAATGGCTTGATGCGCATCTGCTTTCTTTCGATGCTAACGTGCAAGTTTTCCATTCGATCCATCTGTAAACACGGATTACTGAATCTGATATATGTACGAATCAACGCGTAAAGCTCAAGAAAGCTATCATTATTTCGTTTAATTCATCAACTTCAGAAAATAATTCAGTTTTGTTTGTGCTAGTCGTATTTAACAAAACTTACTCTAAATTCAAATCTAAAATCTCCGACAACAATCATTGATATGATTACAGGGGCGGACGCAGAAGATAAACGTTAGGGGGGGCACAATCGAACTTGTAAAGAAGTTAGGAGAAATTTTACACTCGAAAATTTACGTCCAAAAAAAATCATACCCCATGTAATTTTTCATCCGAAAATTTACATGGGATATGACTTTTTCGGATGTAAAATTTCGAAAATATTTGATGTCATATTCCATATAAAGTTTCCTAATA
>CAIGRR010182940.1:0-10429 GCA_903798365.1 Fraxinus sp. 1973-6204 | reverse complement strand
AGAAAAAATGTGGCTCAAACGGGTTATATAGCGTAATAATGAGACTATTTGGTTATCAACCAAGCCAAAGTACTACGAGGTCTAGTGTTCGAAACTTGGCCCTTGCAAGAACCTTTATATCTTTACTTATAAGCAGTTTAGATTCGAGTTTAGTTTAATCAATGTCATTTCTTTTGAGTTTGATCGATATTTATAAGATTTTGACATATTCTTGAATAATGGTATGTTGATGTCAATCGAATAGGTAGATAAGTGAATTTTGTTGATATTCTACCGATCAGTCCAGATTTTGCAATAGATAACTTGATGGCTATCAACATTTAAATATAATGATAAATTAATATAAAGACAAAAAGTAATGCAGTTTAATATTAAAATCGTTGTGAAATCTTGCATAAATGTTTAACGGTTTAAATTTCTAAGCATGGGCATTGAGATACAAAATATAGCTTTATAAAGTGAGATATATGAGTTGATGTGATTTAATAGGACTTTTTGCAACTATAATGAAAAGTTTAAAATTGTGAACCAACTTACTATTGGACAATGGGTTGAGGACTAAAAGTGTGATTGTTTTCCCTTTAATTTCGGGCAGAAATACTCGTAAGGCCCAATAACCAGCAGGTAACCCAATGATACTACAGAATGAAAGAATTAAGCCCAATAAAATATTATTTAGTGGAAATTACGCGGAGCCAAGTCATCATTTCAAAAATCAGATTTAAAGTTTGTTTTTACAAAAAATCATATCATGATTCAGCATTTTTAACATTAATAATAAAAATTTAAAATTAAATTAATCTATATACATATCGTATCTATCTCCATCCACCCAAACCCTAATTATTTTCCTCTCTCCCTTCTCCCTTCTTTTTCTTTTAAAACACCGAACCACCATCGAAGGTGACGTCGCGCACGCCATCGACGAAACAACGGCACGATGCGGACGGGACCAACTTATTTGTTAAACCCTTACCTCGTTTACCACACTGAAACGCAAACACAAATACAGACGAAGCGAACGACAGTGTCATCCCCGTGTTTGAAATTCTTAGAGCGACGATATCATCTTCGGCACCACAACACGGTAACTTGGGATGGTTTTCATGTTGTCGTGGTTTTTGGAAATTTTTTAGGAATGGGGTGAGGTGTATGGTGGTTGGTTATGGTGGTTCCATGGGGCAGGGTATAATCTTCAGTTTCCAATTTCTAGAAATTTTATGGGGGTGGAGATAGGATGAGGTAGGTGGGTGGGTGGGTGGGGTACTGGGGTGGAGTGATTCCATGGGATTTGGTGTAATCTCCAGTTTTCAATTTGGAAATTTTCTAGGAGGTGTAGGGGTAGGGGGTTGGTCGAGTGAGTGGTTTTGTGGGGGTGGGATATAATCTCTTGTTTTCAATTTTTGGAAGAAAAAAAAGTTGGGAGTGGGTGGGGTTGATAATCACAAAACGTCCCTACCTTCGGAGGGTATTGTAGATAACATTCATACCTTTCATTTCTTGGTATTTATGCCTTTACCTTTCACTTTTCGTGCGCCAAATGTCTTTTTCACCATATTTTGACGATTTTACCCTCAATTCAATTGAAACAAAAAGAAAAGAAAAGAAAAACAATTAAATAAATTGTAACTATTGACCCAACCTTTTTAAAAAGTGCAAATAACCCACCAAACTTCACCTTCTTCCCAAAACTCGCCCCTACCCTATCACCGTCTGCTGGTCATTTTCAGGCCACCCCCATTGAATTTTTGTACCAACACTCACATACCACCAAACATCACCCAATTCCTACAACTCCAAATTGAAAATCGTCAGGAATCATGCTTCCGGCCACCCCCATGGTCGGAACCCACTTCCAGCCAACAGCCAATCACTAAGCGACCAGTGACCACACCCATGCCAACAATTCATTACAAGCAACAGCAAAAAATGGCAATCGCAATCAAGAAATTTCGTCAGTCGCGAACATCGCGACACAGCCAGTGAACAACTCTAATTCCGACGACAGTAGGGATACCCCACGGTCGCGGACCACTTGGGCTAGGTCCTTCTGCACCTGGCGCACCTAGCTCAGGTATGGGTCTTGGTCAATTTCGTCTTGAATTTGCTAAATTTGTGGGAGAAATTAAGACAGTCTGCGAAAAATTCAGGTCTGCTAATTTTGATGAATCAATGCTGGTGCAAATGGTTAATTCAGTGAAGGAAACATCTGTAGATGTTAGTAGCATGTAGGGTAACCAATCAATTGATCCAATTAAGAATCAAAAGTCTGGATTGATTTTTCCAAGTGAAGTTGAGCGTGAAGGAGCTCCGTGTGATGAAATTGATGATGTATTAACCCAAACTTTACCATGTGATAAAATTGAAATCGATGAAGTTTTCTTTCTGGGGAAAAGAGAAGAAAAGGCTGCTAAATGATAAAGGTAATGAAGATACTTTCAAGGGCAAGCGCGGGGTGGGGAAGGTGAAAAAGAAAACCGAGGAGATGGTGTTGGTGCAAAAACTCGGTGGCCTGAAAATGGCCGACAGGCGACGATAGGGTGGGGGCGAGTTTTGGGAAGTATGTAAAATTTGGTGGGTTATTTGCACTTTTTAAAAAGTTTGGCCAATAGTTACAATTCGTTCAATTGTTTTTCTTTTCTTTTCTTTTTGTTTCAATTGAATAGAGGGTAAAATCGTCAAAACATGGTGAAAATGACCTTTGTCACGCGAAAAGTGAAAGATAAGAGCATAAATATCAAGAAATGAAAGGTATGGATGGTATCCACAATACCCTCCAAAAGTATGGACGTTTTATACCAATTACCCTTATTATTATTATTCACCACCTGATTTATGAAATATTTTAAGGAGTTTGTTAGTTGTGAAATGTTGTATTTTTTTATTTTTTTTTATTTTTGGTAGAAATTATGTATTGTTCCCAAATGAGAAAGTAATCTCAAAAGAAAATTGGCCCAAAAACTAATTTATAAATATATTGATTTTAAATCAATCTTATCAACAGTTGATTTCAGAAAGGTAAAGTTTCACATCTTATCTTTGAAATATAAAATTTAAAGGTATTGATGCTCATATATTGAAAGGTTCTTTAGGTAATTTGGGAGTATAAAATCGAAAATATGAAGGTGTAAACGTTGTATTCACTATAATTTTTCTCATAATCCCCAACATATTATTAATGGAATTCATTTTAAATTTTTTGCACGTAGATTTTGAATGGGATTATAATAGTATAAGAACTTCACGATTTATTAAAGAAACAATATAACTACTTATTGTTGGGATTTACTTATGAAAACACTTCACAATCGAATTGCTAGCGCATAAATGAATAAGAGCAGTAAAAGAAAATAACAAGAACACCATAAAATTGTTGACCCGGTTAAGCCAAACGGCCTAATTTGGGGGGCTCAGGAACAGCCCGTTCCACTAGTGCAAAAAACAACCTTCCAGAGAGAGATTACAATGAACCACTCGTACAAGATTTTTGGTCATCGATCATAAGATCTCGCAAAAACAGAAAGTTCAAACTCACAGATCTCGCCCAAACACTTAGAGATAATCTACACTAAATCGATCACTCTTTCAGGCCTGATTTTACACACAAGATCCACCTCTAAATGCTAGAACAAATTACGGAGAACTCAACAAGATAAAGAAGTTACAAACTCAACACGAAGGAGCCAAAAAGGAGAGAGAAAATGAATAGTCCAGAACAATGAAAGTAAAGCCTCAACAGTAAACTGAAGAGACGATATTATCTTCAAGAATATATCTCAGCCCATTTTTTCATCCAACGGTCATCATAAGTTTAAACTAGCACAATCCGCGTGAAAGACTCGGCTACCAATAAGTGGTCGCCACTTAAGCAGCTCATGCCAAAAATAATCAACTAAGGCAAATGACACAAATAACACCAATTTTAATAGTGTTTCGAGAAACCCACCTCTCACGCTTATATCATCAATTTCGAAATGAAGCTATATTAACGAATGATGAGTGGAATAAGTGCATTTCAATTTATAATTTGTTCAGGTAAACATATTTAAGTCTTTTATGCGATGTGAATTCCCTTTTTCTAATTTAAATTTTGCCGTACCTTGATTTTTAAATATTTCTTTAGCATTCTTGCAGTGTAGAGGTGAAGATTATTCGATATTCCAAGTGTGTCTTAATCGAAATCATTTTCAAAAATATTTTCAATGTGTACCAACTATTTTTTTTCTTAAATGTGGTGTTCAATCCCCGTTTCAAATTGCATGGATCGAATATCGCTTTGAGTTAATTCAAAATAATTTAAATTCTTCATTTGAAACAAATTTATCCTCGCAACAATAAACATTATAGATGTGTAATTAGTACTCCATTTCGAACTATATAGATTTAACTTTTGTTGAGTTTGAATATATTTGGAACACCAACATTTGCTATAAAACATTGGAAGGGACCAATTTCTCAATTTACTTCAATGGTGCAATGTACAATGGTACCAATATTTAATGTTGTCATTTTAGCTCAGGACTTGTTCATAACACCCGCAACTTTATCCGTACCTACCTACATTTGATTTATACGAGAACAATATTACAATTCGAAAAGAAACACGTGTTTTTATGCACCAATAACTTCAAGAATATAAAGGTAGCATTTCTACATCTTGTTATATGAGCGATTGCTTACTACTAAGATATAGTTGTAAGTTTCATTTCTTTAATCTCAATTCATTTGTTTATTTCAAAAAAAAAAAAATTGTAAATGATATACTCATTCTTGTACAAACTTAAATTCGCACATGTCGTAGTCGCCAATCTAGGATAAAAGAGGAAGATTTGTACAACTTCATAATTCTTTCACGAGATTTTTTTTTAAAATTTATAATTTCCTTACAAATTTAAGTCTTTATTTTTTTCAAGGAGTAAAAATGTACTTTTTAGTTTAAATTAACAAAAATTACGAGTACTAGCCGATTTGGTTTGTCCCACCAAAGGACGAATTCGTAGGGCGAGTTGAGCCCGACAATAAGCGAGTTGAGCTGCCCTACTCAAGATTTAACACCACTACACGCCCTTCATTGCAGTTATTGTGGAGCAACTTGGAGCCATTGCCCGGGGTAAATCTTGCTACTATGGAACCATTTCCAAGTAAATCTTGGTTGGCATAGAAAAGGACTTGACCGCATTGAAATTGTTCGACCAGCAAAAAAAATGTAATTTAACCATACAACTAGGGACGTAGCCAGAATTTTAATCTTGAGGGGGCGAAAATACGGGGGGTGGCCCGAATTTTTTTTTTTTGTGGCGAAACTGAAAAATACATTGCAAATTAACTAGGAATAGGGGACCAGCGGACAAGCCCCCCGCCCCCCTTCTCCGTCTCTGCATACAACGCCACTTTACATTTAAGGTTTTATTTTTCTCTCTACTCCCTTCATTAGTTTATTTTCGTTTTTTTTTAATACCTATACTTAAAAGTTGTAGATTTTTTGGGTTTAATAACTGTCTTATCCAGGAACAAGATACTAATGGATTTTAAGAATTCATTTACCTGTGCTCTTATTTCATGTTCGAGATTTCTTTCAGCACTTTTCTTGCGCGTTTTTCCAACTTTATGCAATAATATTACACATACAGTCCTTAATCTATACGCAAATATGCATTTGATCCCCATTCATTTTTTTCCTTCTTTCCCTTTCCTTAGACAAGCGGGGGTTAAACATTCCATTGTTGTAGTTTTATAGACGTACTCGGTCTAACATCACACAATATTTCAAAGGTATGAACAATCATCATTTTTCTGAGTAAAATATAGAAAAAATATAAGAAAACTTCCTCTGTCTCTCAACCAATATGGAACATATGTATGTGAACGAGTCGAAGTTCATGGCCTAATCAAGGCTCGAGTAAAAGGATTCGAACTTTTGTGGGCATGAATAAAGCCGAGCCAAAGCTTGGCCAAAAAAGCCAAGGCTCGGCTTGGACCAAACTGAGCCGAGCCGACTCCCATTTTTTTTTTTTAAGTCGTGAAATTCAATTTTTATTTAATAATATAATTATGTGCAATATTGAAATCCGGTCATTTGTTCAAGTATTAGACACATCAAGCTTCTCGTTTGAACTTTTTAAACTTCGATCTATATTAAGTCTTTTGTTCGGTAAAAATAAAAAATTAATTTTTAGTAAATTTAATAAAATCTAATGAAATGTATGAATGAACAATCGTGAAATCGATACATATATGATTAAAATTATATTTTGATTTTTTACTTAATTTTTTATTAAAAATCTAATTTTTAATAAATGATTAAAGGAATACAACTGCCTTTTTTTAAATGCAATTGTAGCTGCCTAACGCAAGCAAATACAACTGCCAACATTTCGTGTGGCTCGTCAAGCCGTACGGCTGACCTAGGCTCAGGCCGACGTCTAAAAATGAGGCTCTACTCGGTCCTTGGTTCGGTTTCCTCAAGCTACGAGCTGAATTGACATCCTTAATCGAATATATGCGTAAATATGTAAGCAGTTTCCATTTTCAATTTTGTTAGAAAAATAGATATCTAATCTAACCTTTAAATTTTCTATCAAGTCAATCACCATGGATAAATATGACCCAACGTGGTTACTAAGGCCCTGTTTGAGAGCCATTATTTTCTTGTAATATATAGTAGATTGATGAAGAACGTGTGATTAAAAAATAATGAAACTTTATTTGGTTGTGTGTAGAATATTTTATTAAAAAAAATGTTGAATCTCAACCTTGAAGGCCCCTACCGCCCCGCCCCTCCCCTCCCCTCCCCTAGAGCATTGTGGATGAGGTAAATCGGGGGATGTGCCTTAGCAGGCGGGTACAAGAGTTGCCTACTGGTGCCCATAAAGAGTCCAATTCCAAACCTTGTTAAAGACAGGAATCGAACCCTCACACTGCGGCTGTCAGTTCAGTTGAAACTATCTCTCTCCTATCTTTTGCACCATCGAGCTATGTCCCTGGAGACATGTAGAATATTTTATTAAGTGAATGTGTGATGGAGAATAGTAATGTAGCAAACAATTTAAAATTTCCTATGCTTGTACAATAGTAATATTTTTAGTTTTAGCCCCCGTTTGATTTATTAAAAAAAAAGAGTTCATCAATAATTAATTTTAACTATATATTTTATAGAACTTTCAATTTTTATTAATTTTTAATCAAATATTTTATCAATTTTTATCAAAATAATTAAACTTCTTGTACATAAAATTTTACATAAAGTTTCACCGAATTGACACATGGCGGCCCCCTATTTGGGAGGCGCCTATCACCGAATTGACATATGACGGCCCTCTATTGGGGAGGTGCCTTCCCCAATAGGGGGCCGCCATGTGTCAATTTGGTGAAACTTTATGTAAAAGGTTAGGTAGATATAGCATAGTCCTTTATCAAAATCTATTAAAAATTAAACTTTTAACTAAAGAGTGATTTAATCTAAAATCATATTATTGATAAACAAAAGCACAAACTTTCTCCAACATAATCAGTGTACTTGCCTGGGCACATGGATGCTACACTTGACCACCAATGTCTTTTCCAGTAAAAGATAATCAAAATTGGAGTAGCTTTTGAATTTTAAAAGCTCGTCGTACTTAGGTGGGACTCCTATTCTATTCTTTGAACTTATATCGATTGATTAAGCTACGTCACATCTCTAGTAAATACCAAATGTTATTGGAAGTCAAGCACTTGAATGTGTCTACCTAGTTGTGGAATCAAAATTTTAATGCTCGATTGATAGAGAATGAAAAATCACTCATACATATCGACAACACATTTCGACACTAACTACCGTTGTCGTCATCTTTATGCTAATAATGATTACCACTTTTGAATTTTGAATTTTTTTCTATTTTTTTCAAAGTTGACTCTGAAGATTAATTTTATCTTGTCTCTTGATAAATTCTAAATTGGTCCTGAAATCAAGCATCACTAAGTGCATCTATATCAACATGCAAATTAAAATTCTAATTCATGCTTGATAAAGAAAGAGAAACTAATACACAATGTTATTACATTAACCTTAAACCTTAAATTAGATTGGGAGGTTATAAGGTTACTAATTTGATACAACATATTTTAATTACTGTTAAACATCATAATCTTTGTTTATTGCAACATTTATTTTTCTTAACTTTTTTTTCGTCGAATTCTTATCTTAAACCTTCCATTAACTAGTACGTCTTGTTTTTTATAATCAAAAATATTTTATTTACCTCTTCCTAAAAAAATTTTTTCCTTGTTTTTCAAATAAAATATGGCCACGTGAGCAAACGTTGGAAAACATTTTTCATGAATTTTTTTAATCAAACACACCAAAAATAGGAATTTTGGTGGAAAAATAATATTTTTCATGAAAAATAAAGTAAATCAAACAAACTCTAAGTGCAATTAAAATATGATGAAAGAAATAAAATTTATACTTTGAATATAATTATCCTATATACAATAAGAAAGTTATACTGAACAGTCTGAACTTCATCTAATATTAAAAAATATTTAATACAACAAAATAAATTGTGCCAATAATGAAAAAAGAATGTTAGACATTTTTATCAAATCTTGCTTCAAAAAGTTCACATCAAAGTCTATTCTAAATATTGATATGTCCATGTTCTTTAAAAAATGGTTTTTTTCAATTACACATTATTTCAATAAAATAATTTTATACGTAAACTTAAAATATTTGTCTACTTTTTAATCATACATTATCTAAAAAATAATTATTAAAAAATCTATTCCTTCCAAAAAAAAATGAAGTTCAATAAATTTGAAGTGTTTGATAAAGCGTAATAAATACGGTACGATGATTCATTGAACCGATTACCACGCAAAGAAATTGACAAATGCAAAAAGCCTCTTGTACCGAATGGTGTCCCTCCTCTGACATGAGGCGTGGCCCCCACATGTATTAAATAATGTCGACCCGTGATCCCCCACCTTCTATTGTGAGTAGTAGATAAAAGATTAAGTACAAAAATTCGTTAAGTGTAGCAAAACCCTTGACAAATTGTATTATTACTCGACAACATTGTTCCCATCACATTTGAAGGTCTCAAAATGATGCACCCAATCTTACCAAGAAAAAGGTGAGTGCCCTCCTATTTGATTCAACTTTCCCCTTCATTCAAAATGGGTTCATGATTTTTTCAGTTTTGTTGGAACCCATCATGTCCAATCACCATCAATCAGTCAATCAGTTTGTCTGAATACGTGTCGAAATCCAGCAAGACCTTTAATTTTTCTATTATCAATACGTGTCGTCTTCCTCTTGAAAGTGGCATGGCCAAAGGGATATGTGATTGGTCGAGGAGTTTAATACCCGTTCCAAATTTAGGGCATGTTACGTAGAAATTAAAATCGGATTAAAATTGAAAAATTAGTCGTTATTGTTGATTTTTATTAAACGAATGAGACTCAATAACGATTATATTTTCAATCTTAATTGAATTTTAAGTACGACCGAATACGCCCTTAATTTCTTTTGTGGCGAAATCCATGTCGTGAAGAATTTTTAATAAAATATATCATTTTTAATTGGCCAAATTTTAGTTAATCATATATTTTATAAGATTCACATTTTTTACGGCACATTACATTAATTTTATTAAATTTACTATTTTTTTTTATCAAAATCTTTATCAAATTAAACTTTCGTTTGACCCTCATTATTTGATATTATAATTTTTAAAATAATATTTTTGTAAGAATGAGTGGTTAAAAAATTTTAAATTTACGTGTAATATTATTTTATTGTAGAATGTGTGATTTATAAGGAGATATAGAGGAAAATACATTGTAATTTTAATGGGGCCAAACGGGGCGAACACCTATTGAATTTTGACGCTTCCAAGTAAGTTATATCCATTATTTATTAATTATATTCACTAGGGTAAAAGGTATATACTGCATTGTAACTATAATAAATAAACACCATGCCGAGAACATGCTTGTATATTATCTATCTCAGTTTTGCTATATGTATATTAAATTTAAAATTAAATTTGATATTGTGTGAGGTGATAGCTTTTTGTACATTAATTTTAACAATATTTTTTTCAATCAATAGCCAAAAATCAATAAATTTACTTGTACATAATTTTATACTACTTTGTTAACAAAATGGCCAAGCAGCAGCAACGGCAGGCACCCCCTCAATAGGGGGCCGCCACTTGGCCATTTTGTCAACAAAGTTGTAAAGATTTTTGTACAAGTAGCACTACTCGTCAAAAATTTCATCTACATATGGGGAAACGGGGAATGTCATCTACAATTTAACTTGAGAATGTACAACTAGAATAATTGTATATATTCTCTTTAAACAATCTTGCTACATTAATAGGTTCAATAACGGGTTCATTGACAATGAGACACGTGTCAATACATGATTTGACAATTTGAAAAA